>MU665835.1:1354-28422 GCA_026770625.1 Nicotiana glauca
AGTCCTCCGTACTAACCTGCATATATACAACATGTTAGAAATTCTACTATCGTGGGTTGCCTCTCATGAAGCGCCTGATTTAACGTCGCGGCATGACGCAGCACGAGCGCAAGATTCGCTCTACCTCTCTCTTCTCTTTTTTTTAATATTTTTTTATATGATATTACAGACTACACTTACAACACATTCGTGGGTTGCCTCCCACGCAGCGCCTGATTTAACGTTGCGGCACGATGCACGTGAGCGCATTTAAGGCTCGCTCGACCCCTGAGGTTCAGTCATGTCGATCTCAGACCCTTCCTTTGGTTCGTTCATACCCACATATAGTTTTAATCTCTACCCATTGACTCTAAATGTACAAAAGTCTTTCTCAGTGGCGATCTCTACAGCACCTGAAGGGAATACTTCAACCACTCGAAACGGTCCAGACCATCTTGACTTAAGCTTACCAGGAAAAAACTGCAATCTTGAGTTATAGAGCAATACCATGTCCATGGGTTTTAAATGCCGCTCAACAATGTTCTGGTCGTGTAACCTCTTCATTCTTTCCTTGTACAATTTTGTGCTCTCAAAAGCAAGATGTTTGAACTCGTCAAGCTCATGCAACTCAGTGATTCTAGTTGTGCCTACAGCTTCAATATCTAAGTTCAACTGCTTCAATGCCCACCACGCTTTATGTTCAAGTTCCACTGGTAGGTGATAGGCATTTCTAAACACCAACTTATATGGTGACATTCCAATTGGTGTTTTAAACGCAGTCCAATAGGCCCAGAGTGCATCATATAGCTTTCTCGCCCAATCAGTTCTTGTGGCGTTCATAGTCTTGGTTAACACACTCTTTATCTCTCTGTTAGACACTTCAACCTGCCCACTAGTTTGCGGGTGATACGGAGTAGCCACCTTGTGGCGCATGGCATACTTTGCAAGCAACCTTTCGAAGGCTCTATTACAGAAGTGAGTGCCCCCGTCACTGATAATCGCTTGTGGTGTCCCAAATCGGGTGAATATGTTCTTTTTCAGAAATCCCACCACTACTCTTGCATCATTAGTGGGTAACACAGTAGCTTCTACCCATTTGGACACGTAGTCCACAACAACAAGTATATATTTATTGCCAAAGGAGCTGATGAAGGGACCCATGAAGTCAATCCCCTAGACATCAAACGCTTCCACTTCTTGAATAGGGTTCATGGGCATCTCGTGGCGACGGGAAATGTTCCCTGTCCGCTGACATTCATTGCAGCCCTTCACCCATAGGTGCACGTATCTAAACACTGTTGGCCAAAAGAATTCGGCCTCAAGCACTTTCGCAGATGTCCTGACCCCTCCAAAATGTCCTCCATATGCTGATGCGTGACAAGCCTGCAAAATAGAAGATTGTTCTATCTCGGGGACACACTTTCGGATCATATTGTCAACACATATTCTAAACATATAAGGCTCGTCCCAATAATACATGCGTTTATCATGATAAAACTTTTTTTTGGACAGATGAAAGGTCGTAAGGAAGTATACCACTGGCCAGGTAATTAGCAAAGTCTGCATACCATGGCGCTTCCTCAAGATTAGTAGCGAGCAGTTGCTCGTCTGGAAAGGTTTCTAGGATCTCTTCGACCTCAATTGGTTTTTCAGCTCCTTCAAGTCGTGATAGATGATCAGCGACTTGATTTTCTGTGCCCTTACGGTCATGAATTTTGAGGTCGAATTCTTGCAACAGCAGCACCCAATGAATCAGGCGCGACTTAGACTCTTTCTTTTTAATTAAGTACCTGAGAGCTGCGTGGTCAGTATATACAATTACCTTGGAACCAATCAGATATGATCGAAACTTGTCAAAAACAAACACCACAGGCAACATCTCCTTCTCAGTCACAGTGTAATTCAGCTGGGCTCCACTCAGCGTTCTATTAGCATAGTATATTGGATGCATCAACTTGTCTTTCCTCTGTCCCAGCACTGCCCCTACTGCGTAGTCACTAGCGTCACACATGAGTTCAAACTGTTGCTTCCAGTCGAGGCAACTATGATAGGTGCAGTGACTAGCCTCTTTTTCAGCTCCTCAAATGCTACCCTGCAATCATCAGAAAACAAGAAAGAGTGATCTTTTTCTAACAACTTACAAAGAGGGTTGGCGATCTTTGAGAAGTCTTTTATGAATCACCGATAGAACCCGGCATGCCCGAGGAAGCTTCTGATTGCTTTGACTGAAGTTGGAGGGGGTAGCTTTGCTATCACATCTACCTTAGAATGATCCACCTCAATTCCTTTGCTTGACACCTAGTGTCCCAAGACTATGCCCTCTTGTACCATAAATTGGCACTTCTCCCAATTCAGAACCAGGTTAGTCTTGATATACCGCTTCAGCACACGAGTCAGATTTATCAGGCACTCATCAAATGATTTCCCCACCACTGAGAAGTCATCCATGAACACCTCCCTTATACCTTCTACCATGTCAGTGAATATGGTCATCATGCACCGTTGGAATGTGGTGGGTGCATTGCATAGGCCAAAGGGCATCCTCCGAAAGGCATAAATGCCATACGGGCAAGTGAAAGAGGTCTTCTCTCTGTCATCCGGTGCAATGGAGATCTGATTGTACCGGGAGTACCCATCCAGAAAATAGAAATGTAACCTCCCTGCCAATTTGTCTAACATCTGATCAATGAAGGGAAGTGGGAAGTGGTCTTTATGGGTGGCTAGATTTAACTTTCGATAGTCCACGCAAATTCTCCAGCCCATGACAGTTCTTGTAGAGATCAATTCATTCTTATCATTCTTAACTACCGTCATGCCACCCTTTTTATGAACACATTAAACTAGGCTAACCCAGCTGCTGTCAGAGATTGGGAAAATGATTCCCACATTTAACCACTTGATTACTTCTTTCTTCACCACTTCCTTCATATTGGGGTTCATCCTTCTTTGGTGTTCCTTGGAAGGTTTATGTCCCTTTTCCAGTAGAATTTTGTGCATACAGTAGGCGGGGCTGATCCTCTTTATGTTTGCCGTGGTCCACCCAATGGCAGTCTTGCATTCCTTAAGTACCTGCAATAGTTGTTGAGCTTGCACATCTAACAAACTAGATGAGATAATAACATGTAATGTGGAGTTAGGTCCAAGAAATTCATACCTGAGATGGGCGGGCAATGGCTTTAATTCCAGCTTTGGTGGTTCTTCAACGGATGGCTTGGCTGGAGTAGTTTCTCAATTTTCCAAGTGTAAGGGCTCAAACTCTAGGGTTCTATCCCAGAACCCTCTACCCTCTAACGCCAACACCCATTCCGCCAGATCCTCTCCATTTACCTCGTCCAAATCCATTAGACATGTAGCAAGGGGGTCCTCAATAGTCATCCTTTCATCATTAGTCTCTACAATTACATTCACGGCATCAATAAGAGAGCAATTGGCGAATTCACTTGGTCGTCTCATAGATTTCTGCACATTGAATGTTATTTCTTCATCGTTCAGTCTCATCTTGAGCTTTCTAGTCTTACAATCAATTAAAGCTCTCCCCATGGCCAGGAACGGTCTTCCTAAAATTATGGTAATCTCTTCATCCATATTACAATCTAGGATTACAAAATCTGTAGGGAACACAAATTTCCCTAGCTGAATTAGTACATCGTCTAGGATTCCAGAGGGTCGTTTCACAGTCCTGTAAGCCAACTCTAACAACATAGAGGTGGGTCTAGCTCTTCCAATGCCCAACCTCTTATAAATTTCTAGGGGCATACGATTGATGCTGGCCCCTAGATCACACATTGCCTTAGCAAAAGCAAAAATTACCAATAGTGCATAAAATTGTAAAGCTCCCTGGATCAGACAGTTTTTCCACAATTGGTCCAGTCACCACTGCACTACAGGTCTGAGTAAGAGTAACTGTGGCCAAGTATTGAAAATCAAACTTTCGGGACATCAAGTCCTTCATCATTTTTGCATACCCAGGCATCTCCTTTAAAGCTTCAATCAATAGTAAATTTACCTGGATTTGCTTCAGCATGTTAAAGAACTTCTTGTATTGCTCCTCCTTTTTGTACTTAGCCAACCTCTGGGGGAAGGGTGCATGGGGTCTCTTATTCCCAATCAATTGGGACTGATCTTTCTTAGCTGGTACATCAACTACTGGCTCCTGGACGGTTTCAACTTCCTTCTCAGTCTCATTCTGCATGATATTTTCTTCTTGAGCAGGCTGCACTGTCACCTCTGTCAGTTTTGTTGATTCATCCAGCTCGATGGGCACTGGTATGAGTGTCTCAGCCTGTCTAGCTTCTAGAGCCCTTTCTTGCTCTACATCCAGATCTCTTCCATTACGTAGACTCACCGCCATCAGCTGCTTCGGTCCTTGATCTTCTGGATTTATCTGAGTGTCTGCAGGTAGTGTCCCATGAGGACGATTGTTCAGAAACATCAAAATCTGGCCCACCTGTACCTCAATATTTTTGATTGCTGAATCATGTGCATCTACTCTCTCATTAATTTTTGCATTAGACCCAATAACCTGCTGCATCATTGCTTCAAGTCTAGCAAACCCATCTTCCTGCCTTCCACCATGCTGCTGTTGAGGTGGGTGATACCCCTGTTGATGATTCTGATTATTGTATCCCTTTTGTCATGGGTAAAGTGCCATGTTGTTGGGGGGTCTCATACCTCCCATCTTCCTGGTGTTGACCTGTGGCTGTGCTGGCCTGTACTGCTAATTTTGTTGACCCTAATTCTGACCACCCTGTCTCTGGCCGCCATAATTAGACACATAGTTCATGTCTTTAGGGTAGTGATGATGACCGTGTTCTGCATTCCACTGATTACCAATTGGCTGACTAATGCAAGATGCGCACAAGCCCCCATTATTAGTATCAACAATATGTACCTGTTGTTTCTGCCCTAACTCTTCCACCTTTTTTGTGAGTATGCTCATCTGTGTCAACAAGGTAGCCATATTTTCAACCATAGAATTGGATGGATCTAAAGGCACTGAGTGCACCATAGGAGTGATAGGTGCACCTATGGTTATCCATCCCGAATTTTGTGCCATCTTGTCAAGAAGACTCTGGCCCTCTCTCCATGTTTTGCTCAAGAATGTCCCACCAGCTGAATCATTAACAATGTTATTTACGCTATCTGACAATCCCATATAGAACTGCTGCCCAACATTAGATCTGGAACACTATGGTGTGGACATATGGCTAGTATCCCTTTAAAATGCTCTCATGTTTCATGA
The DNA here is from genome assembly GCA_026770625.1 of Nicotiana glauca. Classification (NCBI taxonomy): domain Eukaryota; kingdom Viridiplantae; phylum Streptophyta; class Magnoliopsida; order Solanales; family Solanaceae; genus Nicotiana; species Nicotiana glauca. The sequence goes on from MU665835.1 coordinate 6,576, forward strand.
AAAGTCTTCATCGGTATCTGTTTAAAGCTCAAAATCTCATCAATTTGTTGGGTGGATGGAACATTTTGTGAAATTGCTTGACTAGTTTATCCCACATTGCTATAGAATTTATGGGGAGTGAATTCAGCCAAGTCTGGGCAGCTCCTATCACTGAGAATGGAAACAATAACCGTTTGATTGCTTCCGGAGTTACATTGGGTTGCCTTTGGGTTTTGCAGATAGACAAGAAATTCTTTAAGTGTTGCTGAGGATCTTCAACCTGTGACCCCGAAAATACTCCCTTATTCTGCAACAAGTGCAGCATGTTATTTGTGATTTGGAATGACTCAGAATGTATCTGTGGGACTACTATCGCTGTGGATAGATTCTCAGCTGTGGGTTGTGCCCAGTCATAGAGAGCAGCCTCTAGCACTGGCGCTATTGGTGCTGTTGGGTTTTTCGTGGTTATCTCACATGATTGTTTCGAATTGTACAGTTGTTGGTTGTTGTTTGTTTTGTCGGTTGGCCCGATTCAAAGCCCTGAAAAATTTCTCGGGATCTAATAATGCTTCTAATACTTACCAGATCTCGATGAGTTTCTAGGCATGCACCTGTGCAACCAAGTCAACAAACGTTAAAATTTCAATGTAAAAATTGGGTATAGAGAAAACTGACTACACTAAGAATTTTGTACTTCTTTCAACTGTAATTGATAACACCATTAATTCCCCGACAACGGCGCCGAAATTTGATCATGTCCAACTATGCCTTATAAAAAGGACAATGCGGTCATTGCAAATATAATCCGGTTTACAAGTCCGGAGTCAAATCCCACAGAGAATCAACCTATCAATTACCTTTGTTAGAATCACTAAATTCTTTATAATCAACTTCCCCGAATGTTGTAAACAATGGTTGATGATATTTCTACTAACTAAAATGGAAAATAAATAAATAAACAACTGTAAACTAAATATGCTTGGGTTGTAAACAATAATGAGAAGGTTCTAAGGTAGTGATTTCCCCTATTGATGGAATCCCTTCCGGTTATGTTTCATATAGATTTACCAAAATATATCTATCAATCATGAGCACATTTTTTACCGTAAATCTCTCCCGAGTAATCACGATAATTTACTAGAAGCACGCTCCCGAGATACGCTAGCTGACTTTGTTTATTACAAGTCACTTTAGATTACACCCAAGGTTTCGTTATCCATAATCATGCCTTTAAACCCGCAGTTATAGATACCTCTTATTCTTTGGGAGTGATGTTGCTCAACAATTACTTAAATATGCACTCTTTACCGAGTTATGCACACTAAATAGGCACAGCTAATTGAGGATCCTGTCAATTAACTACAATAAACACGTAATTGAACAAATAGAGATTAATTGACAAACTATATGAACATAATCAAGAAGTTCATCCTTCAATAGGTTCCATCAAAACCTTATACTAAGGTATTTAGCTACTCATAACAACGTAAAGATAAACTACGAAAATATTCATCATGGAAAATTGCAAGAAAAAGAAGAAATAAAGAACTATGATATTTTTGGGTGATCTCTCACACTTGTGTTTCTTGCCAAAGTACTCTCCAAACCAAATCTGCCCTAATATGGCCGAATTCCTACTTTTTATGGTTTTACACCAAGTTTTCCTGACTTGACACTTTAGTCCATGGCTTTTCCGCGTTCTACTGCGGTCCCACCGCAGTTATGCAAGGACCGCGGCCAAAGAGGTCTTCTGAATCTGCAGCTCTGCTCTTCCACGGTCCTACCGCAGTTACGGTCTGACCGCGGCAGGCCAAGTTCAGCTATGCTTTTGTCTTTTCACTTGGTGCATTTCGTGGGCATTGTTTGATTGGCCTCCTTTTCTCCGTAATTGATCCCAAACTTGCTCCATCAACTTATTTCGTTGTTTATAGCATGCAANATTTCGTTGGATATAGCATGCAAAGCATGAAAAACACTAATCAGAGCATTTGGTTATCACTTTTTACCACAAAGCTATACAAAAATGTGGTTCTTTAGGGTCCAATTATAGTCTAATTCACCTATTATCAGTACTCAATGAGTATCCTGCCTAATCTCGAAGAAGTAGAGACGAGATGGTCAACTTTGACTCTTACTAGTGGTCCAATAATGATGTCAATAATACATTATTAGTTTGCTTGTTTCCTCCTATTTGATAAAAAATCATGTTGGTAGAAATTATTGACATCATTATTGGACCAGTACTAAGTGTCAAAGTTGACCATCTCGTCTCTACTTCTTCGAGATTAGGCGGGATACTCATTGAGTACACGTTGTTTATGTACTCAAACTACACTTATGTGCATTATTGTTGCACAGGTATATGTAACTCTATCGGTCTATTGGGTGTAGCAGCATGGATGATTCTGGGACTAGGTGAGCTGCATTATTCGAGACGGTCACAGCTAGAGCAGTCCCTTCCAGTATACTGTATTTACTCCCTGTCCATTGTATTCCGGACGGATATTGTATTTTATTTTCCTTGTCAGTAGATGCTCATGCACTTGTGACACTAGATATTCCTTTTATAGGAAATTCCCCAAATTCCTTTTCCATTATTTTCCAAATATTCTCAAGCAATGAAGAGGCAATAAAAACTTTAATAAGTTCAAGCAGCAAAACAAGCATGCGCAAATCATGCCGAGTTCGACGACCCGCTCCAACAGAAATGTAAACTATGCACTTGCCAGGGTCGAGGGCGCACCTATAGATGCATCTATTTAATCTGCCGAGGCATTCGGCCCGTTCCAAAATAAACACACACAAACAGACAGTCAAACAAAAAGTCAACATGGAGCAATTATCCAAGGAAAAGCCAATTCTCTTTAATAATTTAGGAAAATGAGGTTTAAACCCTTTTAGAAATTCGTTTACTGATTCAATGTGATTTAAGCAGTTCAAGCTATCAACAGGTTCGTAAATACTCCAAGTATAACATGCTTTTGGGTCCTAACTACCCGGAAAATAGCATAATAGCAGCTACGCACAGACTCTCGTCACCTCGTGCGTACGTAGCCCCTACAATTAGGAGCACATAACCAATTATTTTACCTATGGGGACAATTCCGTCTTACAAGGTTAGAAAGGAGACTCACCTCGCTCCAAAGATCCATAACCGACATTCTACGACATCCCGAAGACTCAAATTGATGAGCGAAGCTCCAAAGCTAGCCAATAATTATGCAAATTCATTAATATATACTTAATTACTCATTATAATCCAATTCATAACATTTCCTAACCCCGATCGAAAAGTTGACAAAAGTGCCCACGTGCTCGTATTTCCAAAATTTTCCAAGAATAAGTTTACCCATAACCTCACGAACTCAAATATATAATTTACTCTCAATTCCATACCCAAAATCGTGGTTAAATTCCAAGAAATGTCAATTTCTAGGTTTTCCACCAAAACATCAAGTTTATACTAATTTCAATGCTCAAATCCATACATAGTTGATGTATTTAACTCAAATGGGGGGGGGGGGATAACTTACCTTATCGTTGATGATAAAAATCATCTCTTGAAACCCCTCCAAGAGTCGCCCAAGCCAAGAAAATATGAGAGGAAATGGCCAAAATTCGATTTTTAAAACCCCTCTCTGCCTCCAACATTTTTCGCTTCTTCGGAAAAACCTCCGCTTCCGCGGTCCCGCTTTTGCGGACAATCTGCCGCTTCCACTAGGCCGCCCTTTTTCGCTTCTGCGTTCAGCCCTCCGCAGATGCCCTTCAGCTTCTGCGGAACCTTAACCACATCTGCGGTCCACGAGCCCTGACCAAAATTCACTTTTGCAACCATCCTTCCGCAGATGCGATCCCGCTTCTGCGAAAATATTACCGCATATGGGTCCCTTCACCTCCAACCGCTTCTATGGTTCCCTTATCCGCTTCTACGGGGCCTCTTCTGCGGTTAACCCATCGTAGAAACGATAATACAAGCAACCAGACCCTTCAGCTATCCAAAATTTCCAAATTTCGATCCGTTAATTACTTAGAATCCACCCGAGGCCCCCGGGACCCCAACCAATCATACCAACCAATCCCAAAACACATTACGGACTCGCTCGAGGCCTCAAATCACATCAAACAACACTAAAATCATGAATTGACCTCCAATCCAAACTTAATGAACTTTAAAATTTCAAATTTCTATTTCTGATGTTTAAACCTATCAAATCACGTCCGATTGACCTCAATTTTGCGCACAAGTCATATTTGACATTACGGACCTACTCCAACTTTCAAAATCAAATTCCGACCCCGATATCAAAAAGTCCACTTCCGGTCAAACTTCTCAAAAACCTTCAATTTTCTATCTTTAGCCAAATGACTTCAAAATAACCTATGGACCTCCGAATTCACTTCTGATCGCGCTCCCAAATCCAGAATCACCATACGGAGCTATTCACAGACTCAGAATCTCAAATGTACATTGATAACACTGAAATGCACTTCAAGCGAAACTTATGAAATTTCTTCTAAAATGCTAACTTCCACTAATAGGCGACAAAATGCTCCCGGGTCATCCAAAACCCGAACTGGGCATACGCCTAAGTCCGAAATCATCATACGATTCTGATGAACCTTCAGATACTGATTCCGAGGTCGTCTACTCAAAAATCCCATCCTAGTTAATTCTTTCAACTTTAAGCTTCCGAAATGAGAATTCTCTTCCCAAATCAACTCCGAACTTCCCGAAACTCAATTCCGACCTTGCGTACAAGTCGTAATACCTGAATTAAAGCTGCACATGGCCTCAGACTACTGAACGATGCGCTAGGGCTCAAAACGACCGGTCGGGTCATTACATTCTCTCCCATTTAAATATATGTTTGTCCTCGAACGTGCCGAGAACTGCACTGGAGTTGTCTGAAATCACTGTTTGACATCTCACTCACCTTTTTGTGCTACCACAACTCAGTTGAGCACATTAGCTCGATCAATTCTGAAGATATTCCCTTTTATTCAAGCAGGCACGCCTTAGAGCCCAATTCCAACATCCGGAATTCCATGTCCGACCTGTTTCGAACATAAGATCAGCATATTAACCACTACATGTTGTACCCAAACATGGCTGCATAACTTTCCTGAGATCACACCTAGCATCACTTAGTCACCGGACCACAATAACCTTTTTCTTATCAACTTAGTCAAAATCCTACTAATCTGATGCTCCCATTGCACCCCATGACATACACATGTCTTATTCTAACCCTTACACAACTGCCACGACGAAAGAGATGTACAGAAATTTCACAATCAGCTGCCAAGTCAACCAATCACTGAGTCTATTCTTCTGACAAGAAACATTACCTCATTCTGAACCAAATAATAATCTTTGCTCCTTAATATATTTCACGTAATCAAATTGCACTGATCCTAAATCCAACAACCTCGTCTCACCCGGTACAAACTTCTCAGGCAATAAGCCACCCCGATATGACCAAAAGTCTCATATGATGCCATAATGTGCCAATAGGCCACCAATTCGAATGCGATACAAAAGGAAAACGAACTCTGGAAGGAGTTACCTAACTCACGCACTAATACGGACTTTCCTTAGAAAATAGAAAGCAAGGCATACAAAAATAGAATATAGAAAACTGTACTGAACATCACACCATTGCGGTGCGCAACCCGATCCAAATAACATACCCATGGCGGCATGCCACCCGATCTACACATGAATCTCACATAAGGAGATTGCACATTGAGCTAAATTTGTTCATTGCGATAAAATATCGAATTTCATTCACAAGCACACTAAGTGCATAGCACCATCCCCGAGGGGACATATAGCGCTATAAGCTACAAAACTCAAGCACAACTGAGGTGCGATATACAATCTGAATCTCAAGAGCAATTTGGATCATATAACACCATTTCTACACGGATCCTCAACACATAAGAAATTTCTTAAACCATCTCACAACTCACACGGCGCAGTGTATCGCTGCATGAAATATCTGACAATGAAATAACACCCTGACTACTCCTCCATAAGGAGCGCATTACTGAAATGAGCATGTTTGGCCTGATATAGAGCCCATATTCACATTTGAATCCATCCACCGATCTCAAGCCGATTATGATTGCACTGGCTAGGCTAATAACCTTTCCAAGGTCCATAATAACCCTTTTTTTTCTCATAACGCATAAGAACAGTCCTCATAACTGGAGCGAACCTCCACAGTCCATAACCCAATAACAAGAGTGCCCTCCAGGCATAAATTCTCAAATTAATGGTATTACCACCATCCTCATACTTGGTTTAAATCTTTACTTAATCAACTGTCCATATGTCACGCTTATACAGTCTTCCTGTGGGACACACTCCCACAACCTTTCGAAATACATAACACGTCCGTACATCCAAACCATCGGCCACACCAACGCTGAAAAGTGATCAAGAATCATTAACCATGATACAAGCCCTTTTTACAAAACACCAATCTCGATGACGCTGAAGGCAATACCAACTTACTTTAAACATCGAAAATCCTTTCCTGCTCATCCGAGCTTGTGACATCCTTGTCCACACCGAACTACAACCTTTGATTCTCACTTCAAATCCCATACTACTCACTGCACCAAACATGCCAATGCACGATAGAACATGATTCTTATCATAACTCCGGAACCACTAATAGGTCAACACTTCATCATATAAAAACTTTTAACTGAACTCACTTCAGGAGAAACATAGCAACACACAGGCAAATTCTTATAACCGTGGAAATATGCAAACATCTAAGTAGTGGTCTAAGCTACCATAGACCTTCCGGGGCCCAAGTCTATATAACAGGCCACAACAGTAGAATACTTTCTGAATACCACTAACTACGGCGGCTGGCAAGCCTCGCACACACCATCACAATTCACTTGCATAATGTCATCACACTAAAAGAACTAATCATTACCAGCAACATGTCAATTCGACTATGGCTAACCAATCCCTTTTCTTCCAATTTGTCCTTGATTGCCATGGAAACAATGATAACCCCATCCAACACTTAACACACTCTATCCGCACTCACCCCAAGTGACCTTGAACCACGAGACCATGCTGTCTCAAATCCCATAAACCATTTCATACCTCCTAATTGCTACATCGAAAGCTAAAACATCACAGAACATCCTGTGCCTCTTCTCATAGGCTGCTAACAAGCTTGATTCTTAACCATACCTATATGCTCGAAATCATTAGGCATTACACCTTATGTTGTGAATTTACTATGACCGTTGTTGAGAGCCACCCACTCTGACTTGGCCCCGTATATAATCAACTCCATGTGTCTTCTATCACATGTATACCCTCTTGGCGAGGAACTCGCCAAATTGCTTCCCTTGGAACCCGCATCTATACAAAGCAAAATCATGAATCTTTCCCCCAGTCTGAACATGAGCCAATAAGGCCAACGATAGCCCTACCTTAAATAATTCCTTTGCTCAAATAACCACTCATGGTCCTTTCACATAGCAAAATAGCCTATCGATAAGCTAATGACCAAAAATCTCGCAAGTAGTTAACCATTCAACCCAATCATAAGCGGTGGAATTCTCCCACTTAGCTTGAAGCCATTATTTCACAAATCTGAAATTCACCCATCCTCTTTATCTCTTATTGACATAACCTTGCGCAATCAACCGCCAAGGTTCTCAAAATCTTTCTGTAAAACCCTTTCTTAAATTCTGACTCATCAAACACATTTGCACAACCGATCTATTTGCTATATAACCGATAGAATTCTTTGCAGAAGCCTCGCCAACCACGCTACCACTAACCTGCTCAGTTGGGTAACCCACCTATAGAAAGCTCTCCCAGCATCTTCCAACGCTGCTGCACGGGGTACAATCACTACGACATCAATAACCCATCCTGAGTTTGAGCTCACTCTCCAGCTATACAGGTCCATTTACCCCTCGTGGACATCATTTAATTGTGCGGCAACATCCTTTCAATTCAAAGTGATGCTGCATCTTTCTTCATTTAAGCGTCTCCTTTCCGATATATTAAATCTCATACCGCACAAGGACCCCTACTTCAAATTAGATCCGCAGACCCCTTAAACCAAACACTAATATTCTCAAATCACTCCAAACTCTCCTTAAGGTACGTGGTCATCCCACTGCAAAGCCCATATGCAACTCCTCCACTCTCCCACTTTGGCGGAACTCATCCCCTTAATTGACTACCCGACCTTCGCTTCATATACCTGGCCTTTTTAGAATTTTTGAACACTGCCTGACGCTTTCTGTCACACCTACTTTTTCGCTACTACACCCCGAGGAAGGGGATAATAAAGGAGTTTGTCCAATTAAAGGACAATCGAAATGTGATTCATTTTATTAAAATATTCAGAGTCGCCACTTGGGAGATTTATGGTGTCCCAAGTCACCGGTTTGAATCCCGAATCGAGGAAAGGGCTTGACTCTGTATTACAGTCTATGAACCAGAAATCCAGGTAAGGAATTATGTTAACCCGGGAGAAGGGGTTAGGCATTCCCGGGTTCCGTGGTTCTAGCACGGTCGCTCAACCGCTATATTTGGCTAAAATCTGATTTTAATACATGTTATCCTTATGGTGCAATTTTAGAAATTTTACTGCTTTTAATTAAAAAAATTTAAGAAAGTGAACGTCGTTTAAAAACGTATTTTTGGACCACGTCACATGAAATGCTCCCGGATCCTCGACACATTTTTATCCAACGTTTTAGGATTTGGATTTGGGTTTCATGAAATGCACTACCGTATTTAAGAAGGTAAAATTATTAAAAGCGTGGCTAAAGCGACTAACAAGTTATTATCTTTGCGGGAAGCCATAAAATTCGCTAAACGACACGTCCCGAATTTTAGATATTTTAATATAAGTATTTAAAGAGGGCCCCACAATTTTTGCATTTTTGTTTGGCGGGGCTCACCTCAGTTTATTATTTAAGGCCAGTCTAAAGCAAACTACGATTTTCTATTTAATTTGTCTCTAAAGAGCCTGGTCAATTAAGGAATCCGGGCCTTCAGGCTCAAGTCCACATCCGAACAAGAGGAAAATCCTCTTAGTTCAAATGTGCTACCTAGCTCGAGAAGCCCTAAATTAACACATGTTTTTGTAAACTATTAACGACTTGACAGGTAGGATAAAGCCTTCATTTGGGCCCTGAAAATGACCCAAGCGGAAGTAGAGCGAGTGGTAAACTGTCTCTTGCACATAAATTGGGCCCACATTCTATTGATCAATTTGAATGGCCCAAACTAACAACTTCAGCGAATAAATGAATGGTCCAGCAAATTGGGCCTGAGACTTGGTCTAATACTTGACTCTAATTTAAAATTTGATCCACTTTGGAGAAGGAGCTGGGCAATGGACTTGGTAATGGCTTACATGAAGCATGAAACTGGGAAAAACTGAAGGAAAGCGTTATTTCACGTATGAACTGCGAACTATTAAAAAACAAATTGAGATGAACAATTGTAGGGGGCTATGATTAGAGTAGCTATTAAACTTTTGCAGACTTAGTATGTACAAGTGCAAATTTCCTGGTTTAAAACCAACATGCCTACTCAAATTAACACATTGAAGAAGTTCCGTGCTCTCAATTGATCATTAAGACTGCAAGGACACTGATTTACTAATATTTTAATATAAGAGTTGATGACAAGGTCCAATTCAGTTCAATAATATTTGAATCGCAGTTCTTATAAAGCAGACCCATATTACGGTATACAACTAGTGAAGACCTAGAAATGAATTACTAACGATCCAAAAATCATATTGCAGCAGTCTAGATCTAACTCTTACATGCAGCATTCAGGTATTAGGAAAATGACTTACAGCTAATCCAAAAATATTTAAACAATCTCAAAACACTCCAGTTCATTTCAATTTATACAGCCCAGGTTCATGTGCATATGAATTAGAATCAAACCATATTAGACAAATTACATCTAATCATCTAATTAATGTGTAATAATCTAGGCAAGCACATTTCCAGGATCAAATATACGAGCATCTTTCATTTCCTTTCGACTTCAAAGCTACATCAAACCAAGTTCATATGTGTACCTGGAATTAAACCAAGTGAATGAAGAAGGAAGAGTCAACAAGCATGTTTCACAAACAACAATCACAACCAGCAACAATAGGAGTAATTTTCGAACCAAACAGCTTCTCGAAAACCCAGGAATGAACTACGGAAGTACAACACCCAATAAATGACCAAAAACAGCTCAATTGAACCCACAAGCACGCAAAATTAAACAAGGAGTACTTTGAAAATTTCAACAATCAGATATCGAACTAGAAGATGTAAAGCAATCATTACAGCTTGAAATTCAGCCAAAAATCTCAATAGAACAGTGTTTTTATTTGAGTTTTCTGTGTATTTTTGTTTGTTTTTGGGTTTTTTGGAAGAAACTAAAGTCTAGAAGGAAATATTTTAATTGTAGTAGTTCAGATTTTGAGTACTTGAATTTGAAATTCAAATTTCAGATCTTAAACTTGTAAAAAATGTTGCTTGGAGGGAAATTTAGGAGTTGGAGTTTTTTTTTTGGATTTTTCAGGTGTGTGAAACTTGTAAATGAAGGCAAGGGGATGCCTTTTATAGGCAAATTTCACGGGGAAACTTCTAGATTTCCCTCACACTTTTTCCCCCTCTTTTATTTTTAGATTTTATTCCTTAGTCCTAAAGTCTTGATTTGTTGCCTAAGTTATTACCCTAAAACTACTGAAATTGAAACTAAGACCCTCTTCTAGAAGAGTCTAGAGTGTTCCAGCTTTATCTACAATATTATTCTTATTTAGGTATTTCTATACTACCCTTCAATTTGATCTGAAATTACCACATCCTTATCAATCAAACCCAACCCCTTACCCTAATCAACTATCAGCTATAACCAAACAGTCCTAATTCCTGAATTAATGGATCCAAATAACATTAATCAGGACTTGAATTAACTAACTAAAAATCCTAATCAACAGGTACTAAAAATCAACAGAAAATTAATCGACCATTATTGAATCAAGAGTTAAGACTGACTTAGTATGAACATAAACGAAAATCAACTTAAAAACCCTAAATCAATTCTAAAACAAACTAACAAATATACCCCGAGCGGGATCCCCACAAAACACATCAGGATTTCGAAATCAAAACAAAACAAATAAGAACAAAATTAAACTAACAAAATCAACACAAATAGAAATCAAAACAGGATTAATAAAACAAAAAATTAACTTAATAGAAATAAAATAAAAACTCATGAGAACAGGAAAGAAAAAAAAAATTAAGCCAGGAAGGAAAACTTACTGGTTTAAAATTGAATTGATCATCCTTGAATTTGGCCCCCAAATAATGTTATGTATTTTTTCTTGATACAAACAAACACATAGCATTACTTTCGAACCAATTCGAAACTAGACCCTTCTTTAAAATTCGAAGCAGACATGAAAGAAACCCTAGATCTAAAATTCGTAAGATTTGAGTTGGATTTAGGGGAAATTGGTTTGGAATTTAGGTAGGGGAGGATAAGGAGAGTATATGGTGTGAATTTGGTCGGATTAGGAAGAGGTAGGATTTTTGGCCGGAGTTTCAAATCAAGATTCGAAGGATTTGGTTGTGATTTGAGGGAAAATGGCCATGGATATGGAAAGGGGAGGGGAAGAGGAACATGGGGTGTAAATTTGGGGTGATTTGGAGCATCGCCGCCGGCGGAGGCGATTTCCGGCCAGTGGCGGACGGTGGAAGGCGGCGGAGATACGGTGGTCCGATGGTGGGCGACGATGGGGACGGGGAAGGCAAGGGGGTGCGAGGAGGGTAACATGTTTGGTCTCTAATTTTGTAAAAGGGGTTATTACATTTTTATGTAAACTCCTTGAACAAATCTAGACCGTTGGATGATAGGCGATGGACGGTCTGGATTCACCTGGGCCAAAACAGTGTCGTTTGTGTATGGGGGGGCTGGATCGGGTTTAGACAGGGTAGGCTTGGTCTGCTGGTTTGGGAAGGGAATAATTTGGGCTCAGCATTTAAATTCAAAATTGGCCCAAAACTGGTTTAAACACAACCCTTTCCTTTTCTTTTCTTTTTCCTTTTTTATTATTATTTATATTTTTCTGATTTTTATTAACTGCCAAATCAAAAATAAAGACCCGAATTGACTCTAAAATTATATGACTTAATTTCCAAATACACTAATTTCTAATTTAAAAGCAAAGTAAGAAAAATTAAAATATAAATGCAAAAGGAACCATTTTGTTATTTTCTTCTTTGTAAAGTAACCTAATTACTAATTAACCCTAAAATGTGAAATTAAGCCCTAAATACAAATGCCAAGTATATTTTTTATATTTTCATTAATTAAAATGCACAAACAAAATGCAAACAATTAACATAAAATGTCCCAAAATCCACAAAGTTGTAAATAATGAAAGAAATCATTTTGTTTGAATTTTTAGGGATTAATTCATATAGGGCAAAAATCACGTGCTCACAGCTGCCCCTCTATGCTCGGGAACACGAAGAGTTTTCGGGCAAAGATAAGTGAGCAGATACGAGCGATTTTTGCCTGTTTGAACACTCCGTGCGAAGCATTTTTTAAAGAGTTGACCGTACCCTGCTTCGGAGGCTGCCTACATATCCTCGGCTAAAAAGGAATCAGGTCAGTGTAGTTCGGAAATGTTTGGTAGCTGGGACTACAAGGAGTTGTGATTTCACTGCTGTTGTTGCGGTTACTGCTTGCTGACCTCCTTATTACACCAAGTCAAAATAAAAAGAAGCTAGACTAAGCTATGATCTATGAATTACAAAAAATCCTATCTATGTTTTCAAATTTGCTCTTGTAATTCTTGTTGCCTTGAACTTGTATCCTTCCGACGGAATTCTTTTGTTGTTGCCTTGAATTGTGATATGAGATGTTTTGCCATTCCTCCCAGTGATGCTTGACTGTTAAAATTTGAAATATATGCCTCTATTCTCCAGGCGGGCTCCTGATTGCTGACACTTGAAATGTATTCCCTTATTCTCCAGGTGAGCTCCTGATTGCTGTCACTTGAAATGTATTCCCTTGTTCTCCAGGTGGGCGCCTGATTTCAACAAAATAGACAAACAAAGAAAATTTTCCTCCCCAGTTTGGTGGCTGGGCGCATCATGTCACCAATATTACTAAAAACTTGAAAGCAAAAATTGAATTGTACTTCCCTTGTTCTCCAGGTGGGCGCCTGATTGCTGAACTTGAAATATATTCCCTTGTTCTCCAGGTGGGCGCCTGATTTCAACAAAATAGAAGAACAAAGAAAATTTCCTGCCCTAGTTTGGTGGCTGGGCGCATCATGTCACAAATATTACTAAAAATTTGAAAGCCAAAATTTGAATTGTACTTCCCTTGTTCTCCAGGTGGGCGCCTGATTGCTGAACTTGAAATGTATTCCCTTGTTCTCCAGGTGGGCGCCTGATTGCTGAACTTGAAATGTATTCCCTTGTTCTCCAGGGGGGGCCTGATTGCTGAACTTGAAATGTATTCCCTTGTTCTCCAGGTGGGCGCCTGACTTTTGAACTTGAAAATGTATTCCCTTGTTCTCCAGGTGGGCGCCTGACTTCAACAAAATAACAAACAAAGAAATTTCTTGCCTCTGTTTCAATCAAAGAAAATCTTTGTTAATATAAAATGGTGGTTAGTTGCTGGCATTCTTGCTGGGTACGTCCCTGCTGTTGAGCTCTACTCCGACTTGCTTCCCTGGACTTACCTTTAACCGCTTTGACTGCCTGACCGACTTTCAAACCCCCTGACTTTGATGACCCAAGTGTTGTATCCTATCTTGTTGTTTTCATGTTTTTGACCTCTCTATCTGAAACTTTGCTTCTCCCACGAAACTATCTGATCAACCCACCGATGAAACTTCCGGTGGTCCTTTATGTCTTACTTTGCATTTTTGATACCTTTGGTATACTCTGGACCTGTTGTGCTTTGCAACTGGGAAACTGGTAGTTAGCCTTGACATTCCTCCCTTTTTGTTTCAAACAGAACTGACACTGAAACATCTTAAAGAACAGACCTCAAAAGAATGAAATGCAATGACCTCGAGGGTTAAGGATAGAGAGAATCCGAAAACGGATGATTTGTAATGAAGAAGGGAGAGAAGAAGACTTATCTGAGTAGAACAGCTGGTACCATTGATCATGCCATGCATTTTGGATTAACCAGCCCAGTCTGTCCAACCAATCAACTTTTAATTACCACATTTGCTGCTCCGAACTTTCATACCCTGATTTTTCACCCAAACCCAAACCTTGCTCATCTTGCAATGTCTTGAGCAGCTTTCAACCACAGACTTGTTTCATTTGCCCATCTGAAAAAACATTTGCCTTAAGGTGCCCGCGAGGGTGTTTCACCAATAAGACTCTCTCATTTTTTATTTCTCTCAACTCACTTCGCCTTACGGTGCCCGTGAGGATTTTCACAAATAAGACTCTCTCATTTTTTATTTCTCTCATGTCACTTCGCCTTACGATGCCTGTGAGGGTTTTCACCAATAAGACTCTCTCATTTTTATCATTTTTCTTCTTGTACCAGAGTGTTGCCCCTGACATGAATCACTTTTACTTGCTCGTCTTGGCACTTCTTGAAGACTGATCGGAAGGTCTTTCTTTGGACCGTAATGCAGGCTTTTGGATGGGCTTAGAAAGAAGGGTATCAAAGGCTCAAAACAATTCCACATGGGTTCAAAATTACAACTTTCGGAATCATATTTCTCACAACAACCACAACTTCTGCCCCAGTTTCTTTCTTGGGGACTCTTGGACTTTTATTTTGGTATGACTGAACCTCAGAGAGAGGCTGCCTACGTATCCTTTCGGAATCAAGTCAAACGTAGTTCATGTCATAAAATTACTTTGTTGTTGCGATCTTTCCTTTCTTCCACTTTTCTTTTCTTTCTTTTCATTTCTTTTCTTTTCTTTTTCCCTTCCTCTTTTTTCTCTTTTTTTTTCTTTTCTTTTCTTTTCTCTTCTTTTCTTCTTTTTTTTCTTTTCTTTTCTCTCCTTTTCTATTTCACTGTTTTTCTCTTGTTTCTCCATTTACTTTCCCCTACTCGGGCTTACAAGTTTATTATTGATTCCGAAAGAGGGATATAAAAGAACATAAATAAGGCTCAAAAGGGGTAACAAAGGATAGAGTATTTGGATAGCAGAATAAAACGCCTTCGTCATTTCAATCTTCAAAATATGCCAAATACAATCAAGTACAATTAAACAAAGAAATCATACATAGTATCGTTTGACTGCATTAGAGTTGATAGCCATTTCTACACATTTTCCTTCCACATCTGTCAAATATAATACGCCATTGGACAACACTCTAGTTACGACAAATGGCCCCTGCCAATTTGGGGCAAACTTTCCTTTTGCTTCAGCCCAATGAGGCAAAATATGTCTCAAAACTAATTGTCCCACTTAAAACTTCCTCGGACGCACTTTCTTGTTGTATGCTCTTGCCATTCTTTGTTGGTACAATTGGCCATGACACACTGACGCCAATCTTTTCTCATCGATCAAACTCAACTGTTCCAGGCGGGTTTTCACCCATTTGTCATCATCGATCTCAACCTCCGCGATAATCCGAAGGGATGGGATTTCAATTTCTGCGGGTATTACTACCTTAGTGCTGTACACCAGTGAATAAAGAGTCGCCCCTACTGAAGTGCGGACAGTAGTGCGGTAGCCTAACAGTGCGAAAGGTAACTTCTCATGCCATTGCCTGGACCCTTCCACCATTTTCCGAAGTATTTTCTTAATGTTCTTGTTAGCTGCTTCGACCGCTCCATTTGCCTTAGGACGATATGGGGTGGAATTGCGGTGCATGATCTTAAACTGCTGACACATCTCCGCCATCAGATGACTGTTGAGGTTGGCACCATTGTCCGTGATGATTACCTTCGGGATCCCAAACCGACAGATGATATTTGAATGCACAAAATCGACCACTGCCTTCTTGGTCACAGATTTGAAAGTTTTCACCTCAACCCACTTAGTGAAATAATCAATGGCTACCAGAATAAATCTGTGCCCATTTGACACCGTTGGCTCGATCGGCCCAATGACATCCATTCCCCAAGCAACGAATGGCCATGGTGCCTACATTGTATGCAATTCAGATGGTGGAGAATGAATCAAATCTCCATGTACCTGAAATTGATGACACTTGCGCACAAAATTGATGACACTTGTGCTCGGAGAATATTCTTTGCCAATAAATATCCACTCATATGAGGTCCGCAAACTCCCGCATGCACCTCGGTCATGATAACTATGGCCTGTTTAGCATCTATGCATCTTAATAAACCAAGATCTTGAGTTATTTTGTACAACACTCCTCCACTAAAGAAAAATCCTCTTAGCAAGCGTCGAATTGCTCTCTTTTGATCCAGTGTAGCCTGTGATGGATATACTCCCATCCTGAGGTATTCTTTGATATCATGGAACCACGGCTTACCATCAAGTTATTCTTCCACCATGTTACAATAAGCATGCTGATCTCGGACCTGAATCTACAAAGGGTCCACATAAGCCTTATTTGGATGATGCAACATTGACGCCAAAGTAGCCAAAGCGTCGGCAACTTTATTATGAATCCTTGGAATATGCCTGAAATCTGTGGATTGAAACCGTTGACCAAGATCATGTAAACATTGTTGGTACGGTATGAGCTTCAAGTCTCGTGTCTCCCATTCCCCCTGAATCTGGTGCACCAGAAGATCCGAGTCACCCATGACCAAGATTTCATGGACACCCATGTCTATAGCCAACCTCATACCCAAGATACACGCCTCATATTTAGCCATGTATTGGGGAAATAGAAACGAAGTTGAGCCGTAACAGGGTAGTGTTGCCCTGTCTCCGAAATAAGTACTACTCCTGTCCCAACGCTTTTGGTGTTGGCAGCCCCATCAAAGAACAGTTTCCATCCTGGCTTCTCGACTTGTTCTAATTAATCAACATGCATTACCTCTTTATCAGGGAAGTATGTCTTCAAAGGTTCATATTCATTATCAACTGGATTCTCGGCCAGGTGATCTGCCAACGCTTGTGCTTTCATTGCAGTCCGGGTCACATAGACAATGTCAAATTCCGTGAGCAAGATTTGCCACTTGACGAGCCTCCCTGTGGGCATGGACTTCTGAAAAATATACTTTAATGGGTCCAGCCGAGAGATGAGATAGGTGGTATATGATGACAAGTAATGTTTCAATTTCTGCGCTACCCAGGTTAAGGCACAACACGTCCTCTCAAGTTGAGTGTACTTTACCTCGTAAGATGTGAACTTCTTGCTGAGGTAGTAAATCGCTTGCTCTTTCTTTCCTGTGATGTCATGCTGCCCTAGTACACAGCCAAAAGAGTTATCCAAAACTGTCAGATAAAGAATCAAGGGTCTTCCTGGCTCCAGCGGGACCAACACAGGTGGACTGGCCAAATACTCCTTAATCTTTTCAAACGCTGCCTGACATTCATCAGTCCATCTGACCGCAGCATCTTTCTTTAGCAGCTTAAAGATGGGCCCACAAGTCGTTGTGAGCTGGTCAATGAACCTGCTGATATAATTTAACCTCCCAAGCAAACTCATCACCTCTTTTTTGTTCTTTGGCGGTGGTAGCTCTTGAATGGCTTTGATCTTAGACGGGTCTAGCTCAATACCGCATCGTCTAACCACAAACCCCAGCAGTTTCGTAGACGGGACACCAAATGCCCACTTCACTGGATTAAGCTTGAGGTTGTACCTGCGGAGTCTCTGAAAAAACTTCCTCAGGTCATTGACATGGTCACATTGCTTCCTCGACTTTATGATCACGTCGTCTACATAAACTTCAATTTCCCGATGTATCATGTCATGGAACATGGTGGTCATCGCCCTCATGTATGTTGCCCCTGCGTTCTTCAACCCAAACGGCATAACCCTATAACAATACGTTACCCAAGGCGTGATGAATGCCGTCTTTTCCGCATCCTCCTCATCCATCAAAATCTGGTAATAGCCCGCATAATAATCCACGAAGGAACCAATCTCATGTTTGGCACAATTGTCAATCAATATATGGATGTTTGGCAGTGGGAAGTTGTCTTTTGGACTCGCCTTATTGAGATCACGGTAATCAACGCACACTCTGGTCTTTCCATCCTTCTTTGGCACATGCACAACATTAGCTAACCAGGTGGGATACCGCGCGACCCTGATGACCTTCGCTTCAAACTGCTTGGTGACCACTTCTTTGATTTTCACACTAATATCTGTTTTAAATTTCCTTAGCTTCTGCTTGATGGGAGGGCATGCTGGGTCGGTGGGCAATTTGTGGACCACCAAATTGGTGCTTAAACCAGGCATATCGTCATATGACCATGCAAAAACATCTTTGTACTCAAACAATGCTTTGATTATCTATTCTCTGAGCTGAGGTTCCAAATGGACACTTATTTTTGTTTCCCGTACATTCTCCTGATCCCCTAAATTGATTGCCTTTGTGTCATTCAGATTAGGTTTGGGGTTTTCTTCAAAATGGCTTAATTCTTTACTGATTTCTTTAAAGGCTTCTTCATCATCATATTCTACCTCGTCATCACACTCAATTTCTTGTATTATTATTTCAGAGTTAGATTGGTAGTCAAAAGTAGGCCGAAGACTCCTCATGCATGACACATCAGTGAAACCAGCATAAAAGGAACTGTAAAAGAAAAAAGAAAGACAAAAATAAATGCTATCAGGAATGAAAAAGGAAGGAAATTGCATTTCATTAAAATTTTAAGATAACAAGGTTTAACTCGTCCAAACGGACGGAACATTGCAACCGAATTACAACCTTGGAAATAACCCACATTAAACTGAAAGGAAATCAAAACTAACTACCAAGACTCCCTCCGGGTAGGAAGAGGAGTAGCTTCCCAATTCTTAAGCTTCGTATAGGGCCCTACGAACTGCACATCTGCCTTGCTTGGACATTCTCCTGCCTCCAACACATTCACCTCATCAAACAGCTTCTCAAACCTCTCAATCAACTCCTTGTCAGGTTCCACCACAGAATTAGGCATTGTCGTTGCTAGGCGCTTCTTAGTACAAGTCCTGACAAAGGAATGGGAAAGGCGGGGGATGGGTTTTGGAAGGGTCCATGCTCTCTTTTTCATCTTTTTAGTTTGCCTTATGTCAGTAGAAGTGGGCTTGAAGCCTAAACCAAAAGTATCCAAGTTTCTAGGAAGAGTTATCGGCTGTATGATGCCTTACAAAGAATCACCCAAACCTTTTCCGGGTACTAATTCGTTCTTTGTCATTTCCGAAGCCACCATGATAGATGCAGCAGCTACCCTGGGCACAGGAATACACTCTCCTTCTGGGATCTTTTCAACTGATACTGTGTCTAAGACTTGGTAAACCCATGGACCTTTGTCATCCTCAGCTTCTACAAAAGGCGTAATGGTATTACACGAACTATCTTCCCCATGCAACACAATTTCCTGCCGGTCCCACTCGAATTTGACCATTTGATGCAAGGTAGATGGCACTGCTTTTGCTGCATGAATCTAGGGTCGGCCTAACAAGAGATTGTAAGAAACAGCCACGTCGAGCACCTGGAACTCTATAGTAAATTCAACCGGTCCTATTGTCAGTTCCAACACTATATCCCCAACAGTGTCCTTTCCTCCTCCATCAAATCCTCGCACGCAAATGCCATTCTTATGGATTCTCTCACTGTCCACCTTTAACTTATCCAGGGTGGAGAGAGGGCAGATGTTTGTGCTGGACCCGTTGTCAATTAGCACCCGGGTGACCACAGAGTCTTCACATTTCACAGTGAGGTAGAGTGCTCTATTATGCTCAGTGCCTTCCAAAGGCAGCTCATCATCAGAAAAGGTAACCCTGTTGACCTTGAAAATCTTGTTTGCTATTTTCTCCAGATGATTCACAGAGATCTTATTAGGAATATGGGCTTTATTCAAAATTTTCATCAATGCCTGTAGGTGCTAATCCGACTGGATCAATAATGATAGCAATGAGATCTGTGCCGGGGTCTTTTTCAACTGTTCTATAATGGAATAATCTTGTGCCTTCATCTTCTTCAAGAATTCTTCTGATTCTTCTTCAGTTACAGCCCTTTTTACTGGTACTGGATTATCTTTGGCTGTTTTAGGTCTTCTCAGCTCTTCAGGGGCAAAGCATCTTCCTGAACGAGTCAGCCCATGGGTTTCACAAACTTCTTCTTTAACTTCCTTCCCCTTATACGTCACTGTCACTCGGCCGTAATTCCATGGGACGGCCTTTTCACTAACTACTGGTAAATGAGTCACTGGCTTAAAGATAACCGGCTCTGTGCGAGCCCCTTTTATGATGACAAGGGGCTTGACAGCTGCCCCCGGCACCACCACTTTAGATAGCTCTTGTTTTACTGCAACACTGCTCAAACTCTCCTTCTTTATCACCACGACTGGTTTGATAACTGTCTTTTCTACCTTGGTCAATGCCCTCCCACTAGTTGGTTTCTCATTCGATCTGTCCTCACTAGCCCTGATCAACATTACGGTTTGTGAAGGCTTCTTATGCTCTCCCTTTTGTACTAACTCAATCATATGGGTCTCGTGATGGGTTGGCAATGGATTCTGAGTGATGTTAGGCATCTTTGAGGCCTGCACTTCAATTCGGCGGGTATCAATGAGCTCCTAGATGGCTGTTTTCAAATGCCAGCACTTTTCTGTGTCATATCCCGGAGCACCCGAGCAATACTCGCAACTCACTGAGTGATCCAGATTCCTTGGGGGAAGATTTGGCAATTTGGGTTCAATCGGACTCAACATGCCCAACTGTCTCAATCTGTGGTATAAACTGGTGTAAGATTCACCCAACGGAGTGAAAGTCTTCTTCTTCTGTAGCCTATCATTCTTGAAAGCAGGTTTGGATCGAAAACCGGTTCCAGTAGGGTTTCTGTAGGCTCTCGGGGGTGGGTAGGTGCTTTGAGTTGGGTAAGTATTTTGTGGGATGGGTACACGCCATTGCGCATGGGTAGGAGGTTGGGGGTATATTTGGGCATGGTGTACAGAGAAGTAAGGATCGGGAGGTGGGTAATAGTGCTGCGGTGGGCCATATGGGGTGTGCGGGTAGGTTTGGGGATGGGGTCGAGGTTGATAGTAATATGGTGATGGGCCCCGGGACCAAGTTCTCGATTCAACTACTGCCACATCTTCTTTCTTTTTCTTTCCCAATACCCCTCCAGTGCCGCTCTGGATAGCCTGGGTAGTCGCCTTGATCGTCGAATAGCTCATAATTTTGTTGGATTTAATCCCATCTTCCACCATGCTTCCCATTTTCACTACCTCGTTGAAAGTTTTTCCCACTGCTGACACCAAGTGACCATAGTAGGTGGGCTCCAAAGCATGTAGGAAATAGTCAACCATCTCGCTCTCTTTCATTGGAGGATCGACTCTTGCCGCCTGCTCTCTCCACCGGAAATCGTACTCTCTGAAGCTTTCCCCGAGTTTCTTCTTAATTTTAGTCAGTGACAGACGGTCCGGGACAATTTCAAGGTTATATTGAAAGTGGCCTGCAAATGCTTGGGCCAAATCATCCCAAGTGTACCATCGTGCATGATCCTGTCGTGTATACCATTCCAAGGCCGCACCACTCAGACTTTGACTGAAGTACGCCATCAATAACTCGTCCCTTCCCCCAACTCCTCTCATTTTACTGCAAAATCCCCTCAGATGGGCTACCGGATCAACGTGTTCGTCATATAGATCAAACTTGGGTAACTTGAATCCCGCAGGTAACTGGACGTCGGGAAACAAGCACAAGTCCTTGTAAGCCACG
>MU665837.1:0-30095 GCA_026770625.1 Nicotiana glauca
ATATCATCAAAACAACATAAAAATGTGATTATTTAGGGCGTGATTATAGTCAAATTCACCTATTATCAACTACTATGAATCTGTGTCGTAATATATTATATTAAGAGTTCGTTAAGTTAAAAACTAATTCTATTTATATGATTAATTTAGAAAAGAATCAAATTGAATTTTTTACCTAATATGTTATTTCAAAGACTTAATTATTTGTTCTCAACATTATTTTGTTCATTTGATTTCTTAATATTATCTCATCCTAAGTTTAAATATTAAGTAATAAATATAATAAATTTGAAAAACTGAAATGTATTCTTTTTATAACTAGTTAGTTTCTCAAGTTACATAAAAAAAAAACTTGAAGGAGAAAATTGCAAATTAAATTGCATTCACAATCAAGGATAATTGATACTGCTGATAAATAATAAATTTTAAATAGATAATATGAAACAGAAAATTACTTGAATAAATTTATCATGACTTATATTAGAGTGAATGTATTCCTTAATTGGGCATTTAGTGTTACGTAATAATTTGGAATCACAATTTTTTACTGATCACGTATCACAATTTACTCTCATATCAAATTATTAAAAAAGTCATGTGCTTGAGAGGTATGACTTACTATTAGGAATTTTTATCGATTATCACTACTAGAAAAATACCTTATTTCGTTCAAACATACCGACCAACATCAGTCAAAATTTGAGAAAAAGCGATTGATTTTCGATCGCTTTTAATTGGTCAAAAAATAATGATCGCTAACGTATTGCGACCGAAGTCGGTCGGTTAATTCAACGTGTTGACTGACAATAAAAATAAATATACCAACCGAATTGGTCGGTATTAATTAAAAATTTATTTTACTATTTTTCAAATAGCGACCAACATCGGTCGGAATTTTAAATATATAATAATTTTATAATTCCTTTTAAATTATATTAAACTGATCGAAATTGGTCAATATAGTAAAAAAAAATTAAAAAGTAATTTTTGACCGACTTCGGTCGGAAATTTCAAAATTCTGCATATTCCATATTGAAATTTCCGACCGAATTCTGTCGGAAATTTTGAATTTCTAGAAAAAAATATGAATTTTCCGACCGACTTTGGTCATTTTTCAGGGTAAAATTCGAGCAAAATATGGCTACTTTTAAGCTACACCACTTGTCAATTACAACCAATATCCATCCTACAATGGCAGTATTACATTATTGACATTCAACCGTAATTAACCAATAACAACAATAATTAACCAACAACAACAATTAACCAACAATAATAATAACGATTAACCAATAACAACAAACAACGATTAACCAACAACAACAATTAGTTAATAACAACCACAACCACAACAACAACGCTACCCACAACAACTATATAAATGTTCAATAGCAAAATAATATCAATAATACAATCATCATTAAAAACTATTCCCAACTAAATATTCAGAAGTTCAAGACATTGTTTAGCAATACACACCATTCAATGAGTGTTTTGTATTGCATCATCTCCATCTTCACTACTAGAAGCTTCATCGTCGGTGTAATGACCCGACCGGTCGTTTCATGAGTAACCGCTTAGTTTCTCCCATTTCTGCTTCTTTATGTCTTGTTCAACTGTATTATGTGGTATCAGGTTGTTTGATTCGGGTTCGGAGTGGTTTTGGAAAGGAATGAGTCACTTAGTCTCTTTTGAGTAAGCTTAAGTTGGAAAAGTCATCCGGATGTTAACTTATATGAAAATGGTCTTGGATGTGAATTCTGATGGTTTGGATAGCTTCGTTAGGTGATTTGGGACTTTGGAGCATGATCGAAATGTATTTTGGAGGTCCGGGGTAGATTTTGGCTTGAATTGGCGAAATTAGAATTTTAGGGTTTTTCGGTTGGTAGTGGAAATTTTAATATCGGGGTTGGAATAGAATTTCAGAAATTGGAGTATGTCTTATGTGTCATTTGTGACGTATGTGCAAAATTTCAGGTCATTCAGAAGAGGTTTGATGGACTTTTTGATCGAATGCCGAATTTGGAAGTTTTGGAATCCCTAGGCTTGAATCTATGAGTGATTTGATGTTTTGGCATTGTTTTGAGTGTTCTGAAGGTTGGAAAAAGTTTAAATGACGTTATGAGATGTGTTGGCATATTTTGTTGAGGTCCTGAGGGCCTCGGGTGAATTTCGGGAGGTTAACAAACACAATTCTTGTTTTGGAGAGTTGCAGATTTCTAATATTTTGTTGCAGAAAAATTGTTCTTCGCGTTCGTGAAGGTATGGATAGTGAAAGGACCGCAAATGTGAGGATTTGGACGCGTTCGCAAAGAGGAAAGTGGAGCAGCTGGACCCCCGAAGTTTGTTCTCCACGTTCGCGGTGGAGGTGTCATGTTCGTGATGGCCTGGGCAGCTGAAGCTTCGCGTTCACAAGATGGAGCTCGTGTTCGCGAAAGAGGATTTTGAGCAATGGAATTTTTGTGCTTCGCGAACGCGAGGATTTGACTGCGTTCACGAAGAAGGAATTAATGCCTCGGCAGAATGTTTAAATAGTTGCCTTTGCGATTTTTAGCCCATTTTCCTCCATTGTTGAGCAGTTTGAAGCTTTTTGAGAGGGATTGAAGAGGGAATCAAAGGGAAACACTTGGAGGTAAGATTTTTGAACTCAATACTCGATTCTATGATAATTTCTAACTAATTAGACATGAAATTAATGGGATTTAAAGCCTAAAATTGGGGAATTAGGGATTGAAATTGGAGAGGTAAAATTGGGGATTTGATGGACCATTTAAGGCCCGATTTTGATATTATTTGTATGTATGGACTCGTGGGAGGATAAGGATTCTATTGATGTGATCCCGGGGGTTGAATTTGATTAATTTCACGATTTTTGATGTAATTTAATTATTTTTGCGTGGTCTTTATTCCCTTAGCATATATTGATGTTATGATTATGATTTTGGATAGATTCGACATGAGTTGAGGCCGAGTCGAGAGGCAAGGGCTTCGCGTAATAGTATTTCATTCGGTTTGAGATAAGTAACAATTGTAAATCTATACCTGAGGGTAATAAACCCTAAAATTTTATATTGTTTTGATAAATGAGGTGACGTACATGCTATGTGACGAGCGTGTGGGCATGCACCCGTAGGGATTGTGACTTGGTCCATCCCGTGACGACTGTATAGTTACATATTTTTGTATACTGTATATGATATCCATGTGTTTTAGAAATGAATCTGTTAACTGGGGCTGAATTCCATATTTTGGGCCTTTGAACTGTTTAGACCCTTAGGGGTATTCTACTATTTTCCTCACACTATTTGATTTGAAAGCATATCCTCAGTCATTATACTTATTTACTATTTATTCAGTTTCATTACTCTATTTTCAAATATGTGAAAACAATTTGGGTTGCGCTTCCCTGATTTTCACTGAAATGCTCTAGTGCTGCGAGGTTAGTGACTGTGAGAAAGGTCGAGGACCTGATGGTGAGGATTATATATATATATATATATATGGATCGGGCTGCACGCCACATCGATATTATTATATATGGGTCGGGTTGCACGCCGCATCGATATATACATTGGATTGGGCTGCGCGACGCAGCAATATGATGATTGGGTTGTAGGAGCCCCTCCGGAGTCTGTACACCCCCAGTGAGTGTAGTCGACTATATATTATATATCGGGCTGCACGTCGTAGCGGTTATTATTATGAGATATCTAGTAAGGTAGAGTGCTGAGTGTGAGTACTGATTGATGAGAGCTTAGTCACGAGTGACTGAGAGGCTTGCTCGAGAGGCTATACTAATGAGTGACACTTTACCCGAGGGGCTTGTTAGAGTTTTATCCGGAGATTTCAAGGTAGATGCACGGCGTTCGCATCTCTGTCTTTCTCCTTCCTATTCTAGTACTTTGTATTTCAGATTTATTTTGTATTAAGCAGACAGTGTTGAGTGTACTTAGTGGCTCATGAAAAGTGACACCAGATTTAGGCTGTATTGATGTAT
Organism: Nicotiana glauca; assembly: GCA_026770625.1. Lineage (NCBI taxonomy): Eukaryota > Viridiplantae > Streptophyta > Magnoliopsida > Solanales > Solanaceae > Nicotiana > Nicotiana glauca. Next base: position 3,998 of record MU665837.1, read on the forward strand.
TTTCATACTTGTTTCCACGTATTTATCTTGATATTTTAAAAATAAAAGAATTGAGACTTAATATGTTTAGAAAAATAAATTTTGCAAAATATCTCCCATATGGTTTGTGTTATTTCGGTTGGCCTAGTACTGTGATAGGCGCCATCACAATCGGGGTATTTGGGGTCGTGACAGTCGCCATGGTTCGAGGATGAAGATGAGAAAGATTAGCATATGGGAAGGCTCACCAGACCGAATAATGGGGAAAGTACCACTAGCAAGAATATTGGCCAGCTGACCTTGAAGGAGATTAAATTATTGGTCCCTTTGTTTCTAGCTGAACTTGAATGACATCAAATTGTTCATCTCTCTTTTGTTCTCTAGCCTTTGTCTCTTCAAGCTCAATTTTCAGCTTTGCAATATTCTTCTTCATAGACGAGATAGTCTGTCTATCAATTGCCTCGCCTTGGGCGGAAGTCTCTGTAACTTGCAATACATCCCTATAATGCCGAAATGATCTCTCTGAAATGTCGTATGCTATCCCCTTATTAGGACCACCAACAATATCCTCTGCGCTTCTCGTCTGAAAGGGGTGGTCGCTCGCCCTGCTCATTCAGTGGCAAGCTCTGAGTGTACTCCTCCACATTAATCTTATAGCGACCCTTTATTTAGAAGGTAAAAAATTATAAACTATATAATATTATAAACATTAACTGGAGGTTATAGTAGTTAAGAAACGTACATATGCAGTCTCTGTTACATCTCGCGTTTTCGTACGTTAAAGTTTTCTTCAATTAATCGATGTAGACTCGGAGATAAGATTATCTTGAGGTTAACGTATTTATGCTATTTATAATAAGCGATAAGTAAGTGTCATGAAGGATAAAAGGGTACACAAATTAAAGAAAACGAGTTTCGTGGAAGGTGGCCAATTTGGGATAAAATACGGGTCGAGCGATAAAACCCGATAAGTATGGACTAATACAGTACAAGGTATCATATGACCATGATAGAATGATGTATAAAGTGTATTAAAAATAAGTAGAATTTTAAGTAATTTGAGATAATAATTATTAATTAAACAGGTAATTGGTTAATTAATGGGTAACGGGACATCACCTAATTAACTAATAAGTAGATAAAGTTTAACAAATTCATTATGGATAAAGTTTAACAAATTCCACCCCCTCAAGACGTGGAAGCTAGTCACCTTGTAAAGAAAATTATGGATAAAGTTTAACAAATTCCACCCCCTCAAAACGTGGAAGCTAGCCACATTGTAAAGAAATGACACAGTCATTTCTTTGATAGGTGGAAATTAAGTAGCAAGAAAGAGACACTTCTATCTCTTATAATTATTATACAAATCCTATCATTAGAACATTAGGCAACAAAAACGTTACAAAGCTTCAACAAAGCTTTAACAGTTCAAAGCTTTAACAAAAACGTTACAAATCTTTAACAAGGCTTTAACAGTTCAAAGTTTTAAGAGATCTGCAAATCCAAAGACGTAGCTATTTCAAAGATTTAACAAAGCTTCCTTTCTTATCTTGAAAACAAAGTCAATCAGAACGTTACAAACAATAATAGTTCAATCAACGAGATTTCTTGCATCCAAGTTCTTCTCCTGCAAAGAATATTATACGGATTTTTTCCTACTCCAAATAAGTTAAGGTTATCCCTTCTTTTTTTTTTTGCATGATCCAAATTATATAGAAGAAATGAGCAAATGCACAGTTTCCATAAATTACTCTATTTGTAGAAATACTAGAGGTATCTATATTCTGATTCTCCATGTGAATTATTATTATCTTCTGTTCACGGGTCCTAGAAAAATATGTATTTGATAATGTTTATCCGAAAGGCATATTGATTTTTATGGCATTCCGTGAAAATTTTATTAACGTATTTCTTATGTATTTCATGCAGTTATACATGTACATTGACCCCTGAGCAGATGACATTATAAATGCGTATATTTATATGGGATATGGAAAAAGGTTACAGCGTTATATACGCACCACCACCTGATCAGTTGGTTTATGTTGATGATGTTGCCCATAGTGGCCGAGACGATATGATGGGATGCCCGCATAGGCTCGATGATATTGTGTACACCTATACCTATGCATGACACGATATTTATATGCACGTGCATGACATGATAAATGTTTCAGGGTTTATGAAGTTATTCAGATTTACAGATGGATTACTTTATTCCACGTTTCATCTATGTCTCTTATGTGCTGATTTTCATGCCTTACATACTCAGTACAATATCCGTACTGACGCCCTATTTCCCGAGGCCTGCGTTTCATGCCCGCAGGTGCAGGTAGGCAAATCGACGGTCCCCCTTCTTAGGATCCTTGTTCAGCGAGAGTTGGCGTGCTCCACTTGATCCGGAGCTGCTTTTTTATTTTGGTAAGATATGCTTGAATATATATATATATATGGGTATGACGTGGCTCAGTCCTGTCTTTGTACAGTTGTATTTCTATTAGATGGTCTGTACATAGTTATATACAGTTGTCTATCATGGTCTTGTCGGCTCGCCCACTGTAATTCGCACGTATATGTATATATGTCTTTTGGATAGGTTTTCCTCGCGCCTGTTACTCTCGTAATTCAGCAGATATTATTCATGTTTATATCTTAGTCGCATGCTTAAGGGTTTTTGATAGGTAGGACTCGGGCACTCGTCGCGGACTATGGGTTTGGGTCGTGACAAAAGTGGTATCAGAGCAGTGCTGTCCTAGGGTTGTCCACAGACCATGTCTAGTAGAGTCTTGTTTATGGGTGTGTTGTGCACCACACTTATAGACAAGAGGCTAAAGGACATACCGGATGTCATCCTCTCTTTTAGTTGCAGATCGTGCGAGATAAGAGTTCATGTTCCTAACAATTTGTTACGTTTTTAGCGATGCCTCCGAAGACTACAGCTGCCCAGAAGGGAAAACCCGTGGCTGGCGAGACTACTAGTCGAGCGCCACGATTTACCAGGGCCTCAGGGAAAGTCTCATAGTGAGATTCCATCTCAGACTTCACATACCCCGCCCTTTCCACAAACGCTCCGAGAGGCACTAGCTCCAGCGCCCGCCCTTGTACGTCCAGGTCCTTAGCGAGATGCATCGAGTCAGGAGATAAGAGATGTTATTCAACTACTAATCCGATTAGTAGACGCACATGCTCGGCATTAGGAAGTAGGTATTGGTCATGCAGATAGTTCACTCATGCAGTAGGATGGATTGTGATCATGATAGGGCTCAGAATAGGAGAGCGAGGTCTTTGGGTCTTCCTTGTGAGTTTTGAGATGGTCAGACGCACAGGCTCGTGACTTCATTAATTTAGACCCTCCGGTATTCACTGGGGCAGATCCAAATGCGGACCCTCAGGCATTTATTGATAGAATGTAGCGGACGTTAAGGGTAATGAATGGCACGATGACTGAGGCAGTTCAGCTAGCCTCCTATAGACTCCGAGATGTTGTAGTTAATTGGTACGAGTCTTGGGAATTGTCCAGAGGTGAGGATGACCCTCCAGCAGTATAGTAGGAGTTTACAGAAGCTTTTCTTCATCATTATATGCCACCAGAGCTTAGACGGGCCAGAGTTAATAGGTTCTCGACCCTTCGGTAAGGTAACATGAGTGTTCGGGAGTAAAGTCTTCAGTTGATTCATTGGCTAGGTATTCTCCCACTATTGTATCTAAGATGGAGGATCGGGTTTACCAGTTTGTGATGGGATTAGAGACTCATTTGCTTAACAATTGTATCTCGGTCTCACTTCAGCCAGAGATGGATATTTCTCGTATTCAAGCATACACTCAGGGTGTAGAGGAGCGTAAGCAGAAGCAGAGGATGGATTGTGATCATGATAGGGCCCAGAATAGGAGAGCAAGGTCTTTGGGTCTTCCTTGTGAGTTTTGATATGGTCAGAGGCAACAGTACTCGAGGTATCCAGCCTAGCCATCGGCTAGCGCACCCCCTCAGTTTGGCGGCAAGAGATTTGATCGTTCCACATATTCAGGGCCTGGTCAGAATTACAGATCCTGAGGTTCCCAGTATACGGATGAGTCAAGTTAGATGAGGTCGCCCTTGCCATGATGTGCTCAGTGTGGTAAGTAGTATGTCGGGCAATGCTGTATGGGACTAGGTGTTTGTTATACTTGTGGTTATTCGGGCCACATTATGTGGGATTGTCTGACGAGCGGTGATACAAGCATAGCTCAGCCAGCATGATCTATAGATGGTTCGTCATTATCAGTACGCCCCCTGGGGAAGGGTCACAAGAACCGGTGAGTCGTGGTAGATGCAGAGGCGGAGCATCTAGCTCGAGCGGTCCTTAGAACCGCATTTATGCATTGGCAGGACGACATGACCTGGAGTCATCGCCCGATGTTGTTACAGGTATATTATCAGTCTCCTCATATGATGTATATGCATTAACTGACCCAGGTTACACCTTATCATATGTTACTTCATTGGTTTCTAGTAAGTTTGAAATAAAACCTGAATTGGTTAAACCTTTTGAGGTGTATACATATGTTGGGGACTCAGTGATAGCTAAGCGAGTATATACGGGTTGTATAATAATTGTTCATAGTCGAGCTACCGTAGCGAACCTAATCGAGTTGGATATGGTAGAATTTGATGTTATAATGGGTATATATTGGTTGGCTTCTTGTCATTCCAATGTTGGTTGTAGATCAAAGATAGTCTAATTTCAATTTCCACAAGAGCTTGTTTTGGAATGGAAAGGTAATACGTCGTTGCCGAGAGGAAAGTTTATTTCCTATCTCAAGGCAAGGAAAATAATCAGAAAGGGTTGTATTTATCACTTAGTTTGGGTTCAGGGTGTGGAAATAAAGTCACCAACCATTTAATCCATCCTTGTGGTTAACGAGTTTCTAGATGTTTTTCCCGATGAGCTTCCAAGTCTTCCGCCAGAGCGAGAAATTGAGTTTGCTATTGACCTACTACCGAATACTCATCCAATATCTATTCCTTCTTATAGAATGGTCCCCGCGTAGCTGAAAGAGTTAAAGGAATAACTAATGGACTTGCTTGAAAAAGGCTTTATCAGGCCTAGTACATCACCATGGGGTGGCACCTGTGTTATTTGTGAGGAATAAAGATGGCTCCTTACAGATGTGTGTTGATTATAGATAGTTGAATAAGGTGACAATCAAGAATAAGTACCCGCTCCCGAGAATTGATGATTTATTTGATCAATTTAAAGGTGCCAAGTGTTTATCAAAGATAGACCTGAGGTCCGGGTACCATCAAGTAAGGGTTAAGGAGGAAGATATTCCGAATATAGCATTCAGGACCAGATACGCGCACTTTGAGTTTCGTGTTATGTCATTCGACATGACCAATGCCCTAGCAGTATTCATTGATTTGATGAATCGTGTGTTCAGGCCCTTTTTAGATCTGTTCGTATTTGTTCTTATTGAACATATATTGGTGTATTCTCGTTCAGTGGCTGAGCAGGCAAATCATCTGCGTATTTTGCTCATAGTTCTACAAAAAAGGGAAGTTGTATGCAAAATTCTCTAAATGTGAATTCTAGTTGAACTCTATAGCTTTCCTTGGGCATATCATCGGGTGAAGGCATCCGGGTGGACACACAATAGATTGAGGCAGTAAAGACTTGTCTTAGACCCACGACACCAATGGAGATTAATATCTTTCTCGGTTCGGCAGGTTATTACAAGAGATTTGTAGAGGGATTTTCTTCCCTTTCAGCACCTTTGACAAAGTTGACTCAGAAGGGAGCAAAGTTTCAATAGACCGATGCTTGCGAACGGAGTTTCCAGGCATTAAAGAACAGATTAACTTTGCAACATGTTCTAACGCTCCCAGAAGGGATCGATGGTTATGTGATCTATTGTGATGCTTCGGGCATTGGGTTGGGTTGTGTACTGATGCAGCATGGTAAGGTTGTAGTTTATGCTTCTAGACAACTGAGAAAGCATGAGAAGAATTACCTAACCCACGATTTATAGTTAGTCGCAGTGATTCATGCACTAAAGATGTGGAGGCACTACTTGTATGGAATTCATGTTGATATATATAGAGATCATAAGAGCATACAGTATATCTTACGGCAAAAGAATTGAATTTACGTCAAAGAACATGGTTGGAGCTACTTAAAAACTATGATGTTGATATTTTATACCATCCAGGAAAGGCGAACGTGGTAGCCGATACCCTAAACCGTAGATCGATGGGTAACCGGTCATATTTACAGCTAGAAAAGAGGGGAATAGCCCATGAGATTCATCAACTAGATAGCCTTGGAGTTCGGTGACTAGACTCAGGTGATGTTGAAATTACTATTTAGGATACAGCAACATCCTCGTTAATAACTGGAGTGAAGGAACGCAGTACGAGGATCCTGTGTTAGTTCAATATAGGGATAACATCTCTCAGAAAGAGAATACACCATTTGAGATTATAGCAGATGGAGTCCTCGGATATTAAGGACGATTATGTGTCCTTAATATTGCAGGGCTGCGTCGGTAGGTTATGGTGGAAACTCACTATTCTCGCTATTTTATCCATCCAGGAGCGACAAAGATGTATTATGACATCAGGGAAGTATATTAGTGGGACAGAATGAAAAAGGATATAGCAGAGTTTGTTCTCAGTGTCCTAAGTGTCAGCAAGTTAAGTTTGAGCATCAGAGACCCTGTGGATTATTGCAGGCCATGGAAATTCCGACTTGGAAATGGGAAGTAATCAATATGGATTTCATTGTAGGCTTACCTCTCACCCAGCGTAAGTTCAATTTGATATGGGTAATTGCTGATAGACTTACTAAGTCAGCATATTTCCTGCTCGTTAGGACTACATATTCCATAAAGGATTACGCAAGGCTTTATATTAAGGAGATAGTACGAGTGCATGGTGTCCCCGTATCTATTATCTCGGATAGATGAGCTCAATTTACAGCTAACTTCTGGAGGTACTTCCAAAAAGGATTGGGGACTCAAGTAAGTCTTAGTACAACATTTCATCCCTAGACAAACGGATAGGCTGAGTGTACTATTTAGACACTTGAGGATATGTTACGAGCTTGTGTGATAGACTTTAAAGGCAGCTGTGATGATCATCTACCGCTTATTGAATTCACATATAATAATAGCTACCATTCCAGTATTCAGATGGCTACATACGAAGCTCTTTACGGACGGAGGTGTAGGTCGCCTATATGGTAGTTCGATGTTGGGGAGACTACCTTGGTAGGACCAGAATTAGTACAGCAGGCAATTGAGAAAATTAAACTTATATAAGAAAGGCTATTAGCAGCTCAAAGTCATCATAAGTATTATGCAGATAATCGACGGCGAGACTTGGAATTTCAGGTTGATGATTGGGTATTACTATAAGTGTCACCGATGAAAGGTGTTATGAGGTTCGAAAAAAGGGAAAACTTAGCCCTCGGTACGTTGGACCATATAGAGATCATGCACAAGGTAGGCCAAGTAGCATATGACTTGGACTTGCCTTCGGACTTGGAATTTGTACATCCAGTCTTTCATGTGTCTATGCTCCATAAATGTATCGGAGATCCTTCCAGAATTGTGTCAGTTGACGGCGTTCAGGTCAAAGAGCAACTATCATATGAAGAAACTCCCATTGATATACTAGACAGACAGGTTCGAAGATTGAGAACTAAAGACGTAGTTTCGCTAAAAGTACTTTGGAGAAACAACAATATAGAAGAAATGACTTAGGAGGCCAAGGAAGATATGAAGTCTAGATATCCCTAATTATTTTTTCCTCCAAACAACTGAGACATAAAAACCTTAAGGTACGTGTACGAATTCTTGTGTTAGTTATTGTTATTGGACGTGTGAGGCCATTGTCGTTATTGATGATTATGGTCTGATAGTGTTAAATTATTGGGTTTCTACAGGAAGAGTTGGTAGTAGTGTTGTTACAAAGGCAACTCTACCAAGGTTATATAGATCCCGGAGAGTTAACATTCGAGAACGAATGTTTCTAAGGGGGGAAGATGTAACATCTCGCATTTTCGCACGTTAAGGTTTCGTCTTCAGTTAATCGACATAGACTCGGCGATAAGATTATATTGGGGTTAAGGTATTTATGCTATTTATAACAAGCGATAAGTAAGTGTCATGAAGGATAAAAGGGTACACAAATTAAAGAAAACGGGTTTCATGGAAGGTGACCGATTTGGGATAAAATACGGGTCGAGCAATAATACCCGATAATTATGGACTAGTTTCATATATGGTACCATATGACCATGATAGAATGAGGTATAAAGTGTTTAAAAATAAGTAGAATTTTAAGTAATTTGAGATAATTTTTAATTATGCGGATAACTTATTAATTACTGGGTAACGGGACATCACCTAATTAACTAATAAATGGATAAAGATTAACAAATTCCACCACCTCAAAACGTGGAAACTAGCCACATTGTAAAGAAATAACTAAGTCATTTCTTTGATGGGTGGAAATTAAGTAGCAAGAAAGAGACACTTCTATCTCTTATAATAATTATACAAATCCTATCATTAGAACATTAGGAAACAAAAACATTACAAAGCTTTAACAGTTCAAAGCTTCAACAAAGCTTTAACAGTTCAAAGCTTCAACAAAGCTTTAACAGTTCAAAGCTTTAACAAGGCTTTAACAGTTCAAAGATTTAACGGATCTGCAAATCCAAAAACGTAGCTATTTCAAAGCTTTAACAAAGCTTCCTTTCTTATCTTGAAAACAAAGTCAATCAGAACGTTACAAACATTAACAGTTCAATAACAATATTTCTTGAATCCAAGTTCTCCTACAAAGAATATCGTACGGATTTTTTCCTACTCCAAGTATGTTAAGGCTATCCCTTTTTTTAGCATGATCCAAATTATAGATAAGAAACGAGCAAACGCACGGTTTTCATAAATTACTCTATTCATAAAAATAGTAGAGGTGTCTATATTCTTGATTCCCCATGTGAATTATTATTATCTTCTGTTCATGGGTCCTAGAAAAATATGTATTTAATATTGTTTATCCGAAAGGCTTATTGATTTTTATGGCGTTCCAAGAAAATTTTATTAAACTATTATTTCATGCATTTATACATGTACATTTACGCCTGACCAGATGACGTTTTATATATATATATATATATATATATATATATATATATAGGGATATAGGAAAAGGTTACGTCGTTATATACGCACCACCACCTGATCAGTTGGTAAATGTTGATATTGTTGCCCATAGTGGCCGAGATGATATAATGGGATGTCCGCAGAGGCTTAATGATATTATGTATTCCTATACCTATGAATGAACGACATTTATATGCACGTGCATGATATTATAAATGTTTCAGAATTTATGAAGTTATTGAGATTTACAGATGGATTTCTTATTCCATGTTTCATCTATGTCTCTTATGTGTTGATTTTCATACCTTACATGCTCAGTACATTATTCGTACTGAGGCCCTATTTCTTGGGGATTGCGTTTCATGCCCGTAGGTGTAGGTAGGCAAGTTGACGGTCCCCCATCTTAGGATCCTTGTTCAGAGAGAGTTGGCGTGCTCCACTTGATCCGGAGCTGCTTTTTAATTTTGGTACGATACACTTGTATATATATATGAGTATCATGTGGCTCAGTACCGTCTTTGTATAGTTACATTTCTATTAAAGGTATGTAGACAGTTATGTACAGTTGGATAGTATGTGGCCTTGTCAGTTTTAATTTTGGGTATATAGTTATCTATCACGGCCTTGTCGTCTCGCCCACTATAATCCGCATATGTATATATGTCTTTTGGACAGGTTTTCCTCGCGAAAGTTGCTCTCATAATTCAGCAGATATTATTCATGTTTATATCTTAGTCTCATGCTTAAGGGTGTTCGATAAGTAGGAATCGGGCACTCGTCGCGACCCATCAGTTTGGGTCGTGACAATCTCTGCCCAGTTCTCGACCTATTCAGTTGGATCTGTCGGTGCCTTCTTCTTCCGGACGTGAGTCTCCATGAGGAACTCATCATGAGTCATCTTTGTAAAGACCCAATTGGTCGTTTTGAGCAATTGCGTCTAGTTTGGCAGTTTGAGGCCACAAGCAGCTTCATATTATGTGCATCGACTTGCGTATGCAGTTCGGGCGTGAAACCGAAAAGCTTTTATGAGAACATATGAAAAATATAGTAATTTCTAGAGTTAAAATTTGGTTTTTAGTTGACTTTGGTGAACATTTTTGATAAACGGACCCGGATCTGTGTCCCAATAATTCCGGGAGGTTCTCAGTAAAATATGGGACTTGGGCGTATGTCCGGAATTAAATTCTGAGGTCCCTAGCCTTAGAAAATAATTTTTGAAAAAAATTATTGTGCTGGTTTTTAAAGGAAATAAAGAAATAAATTAATGTTTGAACTCATTGGTATCAGGATCGTTTTTTGGTTCCGGATCCTGATGCATGTTTGATTTGATATTTAAGTCCTGTCTGTAAAATTTGGTGAGAACTGGAATTGATTTGACGTAATTTGGACGTCCGATTGAAAAATTAGAAAATTTGAGTGTCCTTAAGAAAATCATGAGTTTTGAGGTTAAATTTGTAATTTTTGATGTTGTTTTAATGATTTGATCGTACGAGCAAGTCCATATGATATTTTTAGACTTGCGTGCATATTTGGTTTGTAGCCCCGAGGGCTTGGATGAGTTTCGGATAGGTTTAGGCTATGTTGCGCTTGTTTTTGGATGCTTCATCGTCGTTTCTTCAAGAACAAATAATACCACATTAAGCAAATAAGATCCAAATTTAGTTTTTTTGAACCATTAGATCTGTATCAAAATTACGGAGCCATAGGAAAAAGAATCATCGAATTTGGACATCGTAATAGGTAGTTATGCTCATTTTCATGTCGGGAAAAATTGTTATTTCTGGTGTGTTCGCAAATGCGAACTTTTCCATCGCATTTGCGATGCCCAGTTCGCAAATGTGAACTTTTTGTCGCAAATTCGACTTCTGTGAGCCCTGCTTTGTTCGCGAATTGCGAGGGTTCACATTTGCGAGCCCTGGGTCGCAAATGCGACATCTAAGACCTGTTAAGTGACATTTTGATGTGATTTTCACCCATTTTTAAATTTTCTCAAACCTTAAACATCCATGGGCGATTTTCTAAAGACCTAAACTTCTCCAAATTATTGGGTAAGTGTCTCTAATCAATTTCCAACTATATTTTATGATTATATCTTATATTTAACATCACATTCATGAGAATCTAAAGGAAAATTTGAGAAAAATTGTGAAATCTTTCAAAAATATAAAATGATGATTTGCATGATCAAATAGTATCGAAATTAGATAATTTTTGTATAGGTGAACTCGTAGCGTAATGGGTGTTCGATTTTTATATATTTTTTCGGGTTCCGAGGTGCGGCCCGTGGAGTTGACTTTTGTTAACTTTTTGCAAATTGTATAATAATCATAGTTTTGTTAATTGAAATTGTTTTCTCTTGCATTGTTTGATGTATTCAAGTTATTTTTTGATAGATTGAGCTGAGCATTGATGAATTGGTAAAGAAAAAGCTAATTTGAGTATTGAATTATCTGGATTGAGGTAAGTATCATGTCTAACCATGTGGGGGGGACTTCCCCTTAGGAATTGAGTCTTCTATGCTAATTGTAGTCCATGAATGCGAGGTGACGAGTGTGTGCTCAGACTTATTTGTGAGAAATTTGCCTCTAGGGTTCTTAGGTCTTTATGTGGAAAGTATACAGTTATGATTGGGCTTCCTAGTTACTTAAATTGCCTCTATATGCTCCATATGACGTTGTTAGTCTTCATCTAATTCTTACGTGTTACATTGACCCTTAATTTCCTTAATTGAAGTGATCGCCTTCCTCATTGTTTTGATACTTCTTGATTATAAGTTCCTCTATGACTTCGTGCAAATAGGTTACATGTCTAATGGTTGGGATTACCGGGGTATTTATCACGTGCTTATTATGTCTTGTTGTTTAATTGAGATTTCATTGTTAATTGTTGGTACAAGTTTGGTTATAGCTGATTCTCTTGCCGGGACATATTTAATTCTTACTGTTAGTTCCCTTGTCGGGACGTGTGTATTCTTGTTGTTGACTCTCTTGCCGGGATATTGTTGTTTCCTTATTACTCCCTTTCTGGGATTCTTTTATGATTGGTATTGATGTGTATATTAGTTCCGGGTTGCACGCCGCAATAATATTATATGATTTGGATTGTGTTGAATGCCGCTATAATATTATATAATTTGGATTGGGTTTCACGCCACAACAATATTATATAATTTGGATCGGGTTGCACGCCGCAATAATATTATATTATTTGGATCGGGTTGCACGCCGCAACATCACTATATGATTCGGATCGGGTTGCACGCCGCAACAATATTATATGGGATCGGGTTGCACGTCGCAATATCATTAAATGATTTGGATTGGGTTGCATGCCGCAACAAGAAAGAATAAAAGTGAATATTGATTCTTATGGTGAGAACGAGAGTAAATGCACGAAGGATGATGCCATGCACTTCCTGCTGTTGTGTTTATTTATTGTTATCAATTCAAATGCTTAAACTGTTTAATTCCTTTATTGAAGTGATCCTTTGTGTTAGAACCCACAATGATTTCAATACCTCACTGTATTTATATATATATATACACACACACACGCGCGCGCGCGTTCCAATACTTCAAACTTTAATATTATTACATCCTTAATTCAATTAGTTTCTCAATTATATCCTCTTAAACTGTCTGAGGTTGTATTTTTCTTAAAAAGAAATTTCTACTAAGTTTTAAGTTATTAACTCTCATGTTAAAGTTAATAATTCATTCGATATTGTTTTTTAAATTAAAAGGGGTACTTTCTTTACTCAAAGGATTTCAAAAAGAAACAACTTCATCTTTTCTCGTTGGCTTTCCTAATTAGCTTAGAAGTTGTAGTTTTACTTATATTAGGTAAATGGGACTTCTTGGACATATTGAGTGTATTGTACGGATATTATTTATTGTATAGCATGTGAATTTTGTTGTTAAAAGTGAAATAAAAAAAATATGGGGGCACAAGGTGCCATGTGTGCTGAAGGTTCGGAAGTTGAGATTATGATATGAGAAATCGGGGGTTGAGATAGTTGGGATTGTGTACTAGACATGATGTGATTGATTTAGTTGGCATTGCCTTCTTTATTTGGATACATTCTTACTTGCCTCTGTTCTTGTTATGTCAGTGTTGATTTACTTGGTTATCGTCGTTACTACCTGTGTTCTCCCTTATTTGTTCCTACTGTTTGTATTTTGATTTCTCTCCGCTATTGGTATTACCTCGTTATCTTTATCTCGACGTCTTATTATCATATCCTGTTTATTTCTTTAACCAGTAGGTGTCTTGGCTGGTCCTCATCACTAACTCAACGAGGTTAGTCTTGATACTTAATGGGCACCGCCGTGGTGTGCTCATACTACTCTTCTGTGTACAGATCCAAGCATTTGATCGATAGTAGCTGTGCGGGTCATTACGGTGGAGACTCAAGGTAAACCTGCTACAGCATTCGCAGGCCTCGGAGTCACCTTCATTTGTACTTATTTCCATTTGTCCTTTTGTTTCGGAGCAGTGATGTATTTATTTTGTATAACTATTCTTAGAAAGGCTTGTAACTTGTATCACCCGTTTTCGGAATTGTTAATTGTTCAGAGTAATTTAATTTAAAGTCACTAAATATCAATGTTATTTCAGTTTATGTTAGGCTTACCTAATTTAGAGATTAGGTGTCATTACGACTCCTTCAGATGGATTTTTGGGCCGTGACAAGTTGGTATCAGAGCTTGATAAGTGCATTTTACCTGATCTTAACCACATAATTTCTCTCATAAAAATATATAAATTATCATGTTTCCTTCATATTCTTAACGTTATTTTGCAGGAATAATTTTAGAAAAATTATCGTACAAAGCAAGAAAAACCTCAAGAAAAATACTACAAGGAAGTAAAAGAGCAAGTTATGATGGAAAAAATAATTTGGCAAAGGAAAATGAACACATAAATGATGTTGGACTTTGATAATGCACCAAATCCACACTTACCATGAAGACATCTCAACTTGCCGGGACAAATTTAGAGTTACATGACAAATCTTGATTTACTTGACAAAATCTCAACTTGCACATGTATAATCAAATTTGCCATGACAAATCCAACTTACCAACACCAAATCGAGAAGATCATCATAATTTCTTCTCTTATATAAGAAGGGATTTACCAATCAGAAAGGGCATCACAGTAGAGAGAAAGCTTAGAGCTAGAAGTCTGAATCCAAATTCTTAATAAGCTTCTCTGTTTTATTTCTTTTACTAGTATCGAGTTATCTTTTCTTTTAAATCACAATAGTAATTTAGATGTTGTTTATAAATAAATTCCAGTGTAGGAAATTATTCTAGTTCCTGCTTTTAATTAAATAGGAGGAATTATTCTTCTTGAATATTTCTTTCTATTTTCTTATTTAATGGACAAGAATATTTTTATTGTTAGTACTATTTCCAGTATGGAGTAACTTTTCTTGTGTTGGGAGAAACACGGATCTTAATATTTCTATATAATAGAAACATTGTTCCTCAAATTTACATGCTTGAGCTAGAATTTATTTAACTTTTATCTGCTTTTACAGTTAGACGTTATTTAATTTATTAATATTTATCTATTTTGTACTACATATTAACTGTTTATTAATTCTGTAATCGAGAGAGGCGGAAGAAATAATATAGTTAAACGTAGTACTGATAAATATTAATATTTATTCAGTAACATCTATCTCTTTTATGTTATATTAATTTTACACTTATTTGTAATCAAGAGAGGCGAATGGTGTAATAATTAGTTATAACAAGTAGGGTAACTGAAAGGGACTTACTATCAAGAGCATGTTTTAGTTCAATCATATATTTCTGGTTCTTTAGTATTACTATTTTGAAGATTAATTTGTATAACCGAGAGGAGTGCAATTAATTATTCAACTTGAGTAATAATATATATTTGTAATCGTGAGAGGCATTTATACCTTTTTGAGAAATAGAAATTGAAGAATAATAAATTCTACTATATAATAGAAATATTAAGTGAAGTCAAGATCCCAACACCTTTTATAATATTTGTAAAAGACAAAAATATTTACTACTGCTCTATTTATGCATTTTTATTTAATTAATTTACAACTCAAATCTTTCTGATTTTCTCAAATAGTAATTAAAACAAGAAATGTCTGTAGAATAGATAAACCAATCTCTATGGGTTCGACATCTTTCTATACTATAATTTGACAGAGTACAAGTTTAATTTACACACACGCCAGACACTCGTCAAATTTTTGGCGTCGTTGCCGGGGATTGGCAACATCTACTTCAGATTAATTGTTTTGTTACTAATTTGAGAACTTACTATTCTATTAATAATTATTATTATTATTATATTTTTTTTCTTCTTTTTGTTACTACTGTAATTATTAATATTAGTAACAATTTTTTTTTTGCTTAGTTTTCTCTGATTAATAATAATACTACTTACTGTTTTCGTATCATTTTCTTTATTTATCATTTTAATTTATATTTTACTCTACCGTATCATACTATTATTTCTAGGATCAGATAGCTCTTTTCATTATTAAAAAAAATACTTTATTTTCTATTTTTAATTAGTATCACTACTTATATTAAGTACTACTACTATTTTAATATTTATATACTTTTTTTTATGTCACCACTACTATTTTAGGAACTAAGTTTGATTATTTTAAAAAAAAAATCTTTGCTATAAGGATTTCAGGTAGTTTATGACCCGCTCTTCTACAAAAGAGTTGGCGAATTACGATCCAAAAATTAAAAAATCTCTTCGATTGTGCAGGAAAGGACAAACATTATCTCCTCAAAGTATAGCTTGTGAAAAAATGGATAACGAGGAACTTAAAAACAACCAACTCCCGCCACATCAAGTAGAAGAACAGTTTGATAAAGTCGCTCCACAACGTGACAGAATACTTAGAGATTATGCAAGGCCAGTTCATTTTGAAGGATAATCAAGTGTGAGGAGACCGCTAATTGCAGCAAACAACTTTGAAATTCGCATAGGCTTGATTCAAACCATTCAACAGTCTTGTCAGTTTAGTGGTGATGCGAGTGAAGATCCTCATTTAATTGATTTTCTTGAATTAGTTGAAACTTGCAGGTATAATGGGGTCACAACAGATGCTATTAGGTTGTAGCTTTTTCCTTTTTCATTAAAAGGTGAAGCCAAAACATGGTTGCGAAGTCTACCAAGAGGTTCCATTACAACATGGGACCAAATGACCCAAAAATTTCTTAATAAATATTTTTCACCTGCAAAAACATTTAATTGAAGCAGAAATCAATAATTTTATACAGACGGATTCTGAATCTGTATACCAGGCATGGGAAAGATTAGCAGCAATGTTAAGAAAATGCCCACATTATGGTATCGAAGACCCTGATATTTTATATATTTTCTATCACGGTCTTAAACCTTCTGCTAGAAATGTAATTGATGCAGCATCAGGAGGATCAATAATGGGAAAAACTACTGTAGAAGCAATGCAATTGCAAAATGAGATTTCGGAAAATATTGTTCAATGGCCCTCGGACAGAATGATTATCAAGAAAACAGCAGGAGTAAATCAAGTTGAGGCTTTGAATTCATTGACATAACAAATTGCAACTTTAACACAAAAAGTTGAGGCTTTTCAGGTAGGTGCTCACACATCATCTCAATTTGAGAATTGTGATGTTTGTCAAGGTAATCATCCAAATCATGAATGTCAAGCTTCAACACAAAATGAGAAATAGGTAAATGTTATTGGTTATACAAATAATTACTCATTTGGTAGTCCCATGGCACAAAAACATCCAGGTTTCCAATGGAGTAATCCTAACGGTGCTGAAAATTCTCAAAGATTTTTTAATCAAAGGCAGCAGGTACAGGGACCACCTGGTTTTCAAAATCAAAATAGAGGGAAACAAAGTTTTCAACAATATCAGCAGCAGCCTCAAAGAGCTCATCAACAAAGCATTGAAGTTTTGATGTACAAATTCATTAACGCTACTGACGAGAAGGTTGAAAGTCAACATTCAGCTATCAAGAATTTGGAAATTCAGGTAAGCCAATTAGCGACCCTCATGTCTGGACAAATTCAAGGTGCTCTACCAAGCAACACTGAGAAAAACCCAAAAGAACACCTCAAAGCCATCTCTTTACGATCAGGTAAATCTCTTAATGATCCATATGCAGACAGAGAAGGAAAACCACAAGAAGTGAAAAAGGTAAATGAAGGTGAGAATAAAATAGAATCTAAGTTTCAAAAAGAACAAAATAATAAAGGGAAAAATGTACAAGAAAATAAATTGATAACAAATCCTCACTCTGTACCTCTCCCTTTTCCCCAAAAGATGAAAAGAGAAAAGCTTGACAAACAGTTTTCAAAGTTTCTAGATATTTTGAAGCAACTTTACATTAACATACCTTTCACAGATGCTTTGACACAAATGCCTTCATATGCTAAATTTCTCAAAGAAATTTTGTCAAGTAAAAGAAAATTGGAAGAAGTTTCAGTGGTTAAGCTTACAGAAAAATGTAGTGCTATACTTCAAAATAAGCTCCATCAAAAACTTGGTGATCCGGAAAGTTTTACAATTCCTTGTACCGTGGGAGGTACTCACTTTGAAAAGGCGTTATGTGATTCAGATGCTTCAATAAATTTAATGCCTTTTTTAATTTTCAGGAAATTAGAACTTGGTGAAATAAAAGATACTGGAGTGTCTCTTCAATTAGCTGATCAAAGTACTAAGAGACCGAAAGGAATTATTGAAAATATCCTTGTTAGAGTTGACAAATTTGTTTTTCTATTAGATTTTATAGTGCTTGAAATAGAAGAAAACACTGAGGTACCCTTAATTTTAGGCAGAGCATTTCTTGGAACAGGAAGAGCAATAATTGATGTCCATCAAGGACAATTAATTTTGCGAGTTGATGAGGAAAGAGTGATTTTTGACATGCAAAAAATGATGAAATTTCCTGGGGATGAGTCATCATCATCTTGTTTTCACATTGACTTCCTAGATGACCTTGTGGATGAATACAAAGATAATCGGTTATTTACTGATTTATTGGAGAGATGTTTGGCTAGGTCAGGTACCATAAGTGATAATAACCTCGTAATTAGATAACAAGCTAAAATTCTAGAAAAAGAGTCAGAAAATGAGAAAGTCTCACAAGAAGGAGTTCAATTAAAAATTGAACTCAAAGAACTTTCTTCTCATTTAAAATATGTGTTTCTTGAACCTGAATTATTTCCAGTAATCATTTCATCTTCTTTGACTACAGAACAGGAAAGCAAATTGATTGGAGTCCTAAGAAAACACAAAATAGCCTTAGGGTGGACTATAGCTGATATCAAAGGAATCAGTCCAGCTATTTGTATGTCACGACCCCGATCCCGGTCGTGATGGCGCCCAACACAACTACTAGGCAAGCCCGTCCATTTACACTCTCAACCCGAGCATGAAGCTCAAAAAAGCAATTATTTAAATATTACTAACAACAATGAAGCTAAAAGATTAAGCTGATTGATAGATATAAGCTGAATATCACGATAACACGGAATATACTCCCAAAGACTAGGGGATCATGAGTCTAGAGCCTCTAACAATACAGTGTGACAAGACTCCAAATAATACAATGTCTCAAAATTGCAGAAAGATAATGAAAGGGATAGGGGAGGATTCGGGTCCTGCGGACGTCAGGCAGCTACCTCGACAACTCCGGATAAACTCTGAAATCAGCAAAAGCTCAGCTAAACTCCCGAGGTACCTGGATTTGCACACATGGTGTAGGGAGTAAAGTGAGTACTTCCAACTCAGTGGTAATAAGTGTAAATAATAACTGAACGGTAAGAAATCACGTAAGANTAGTGCAAGTCCGCACACAAGTCAGCCCCTCGGACACAGCACTCTATTTACAAATAACACTAGGGTATCTGGTACACAGTGCAAAAAATAGCATGGATGCCAATGATATGAGAGTGCTAAATGTCATGACACGTAGTACAGGCAGGAATCAATGTGTGAATGCAATGCAATGCACATGAACGTTGCGGCATACATCCCGATCCATTTGGGTACCCGCGCTCACTGTGGGGGTTCAGACTCCGGAGGGGCTCCTACAGCCCAAGTGCACTATCATCGTAGCATTCACTGCGGCGTGCAGCCCGATCCACAATCAGTCAAGTTATATGCATGCAAGCCACACGGGCACAGTCAATTTATCATTTTTCAGTTCCAATTATTAGGAATTATAGCTTAAGTGTTTAAGACTTTAGAAATTTACTAATCATTTCGAGACAGTGTTTAACTCAGGACTGATATCATGAAAACATGCTAAGCATCATAGAAACAATGATAATAATCCCTAAGGGATCCAAATAATTGGCACGAAGCCCAAGACATGGCAATCGGCCCAAATCATGATAGTATCAAGTAGGTTTCAGTCAATCACGCAGTAAAATTTACAACCAGGAAGGACCAAGTCAAAATCCCCAACGTTGATCTACCCCACGCTGATACCTGGCATGCAAGTCACCACAATACAGCACTATGATGTGCAAATCCGGGGTTTCAAACCCTCAGGATATCATTTACAAGTATTACTCACCTCGAACCGGTGAAATCTCTAGCTCGCGATGCCTTTTCCCCTCAGCTCGGCCTCCACGTGCATCGAATATAACCAAAATCAGAGCGAATGCATTACAATATGCTAAGGGAACAATACCCAATCGAAAACAATCCAAAAATATCAAAGATCTCGAAACTAGCAAAACCCGAGCCCCGAGCCCACTTCTCGAAAAATTACGAAATTCACATTACCGGAATCCTCGTCTCGCCACGAGTCTACCCATATCAAATTCATCAAAATCGGAGTCCATTTGACCCCTCAAATTCCAAGTTTACACTTTCTTAGGTTTCAAGCCCTAACCTCCACTTTTTACCCTTTAATTCCTTGAAATTTAGTGTTTAATCCATGGTTTTACACTATAAAAACATCATCCGAGTCAAATGATTAATACCTGATGAAACCCCTTTGATTTCTCTCAAAAATTGCCCAAAAGCCGCCTAAGTCGAAGTCCCAAAATGTTTTCCTTCTTTTCCCAATTCGTGAACACTGTTCACTATATCTCCAGGTCGTTTTTCGCTTATGCGGTCAAATTACCGCACCTGCGGTACCGCTTACACGACAAAATCGACCGCTTATGCGGTCTCACTTAAAACCACTGGGACCGCTTTTGCGATCCAAACACCGCTTATGCTGTTTCCCCTCGACCGCTTCTGCGGTCTAAAATCCGCTTATGCGGACCCGCTTACGCGTCCAACCTTCCACTTATGAGGAACTCCCCTGGGCCACTGACGATCGCTTATGCGGCTCCCCCTCCGCATCTGCGCAACCGCTTAAGCGGCTCCTTTTCCGCAGATGCGGAAATACCAGAAGACAGAAAAATCTGACTGCAACAAAGGCTTCAAACTCCCGTTTAACCATCCGAAATCACCCAGAGGCCCCCGGGACCTCAGCCGAAAACACCAACACATCCAACAACCTTATTCAAACATGTTCAAATCCTCAAAACACGTCAAACAGTGTTAAAACCAATAAAACACATCGGATTCAAGCCTAGTTTTCATCAAAACTTCCGAAATGCGCATTCAATCAAAAACCCGACCAAACAACGTCCGAATGACCTAAGAATTTGCAGACATATCCAAAATCACCTAACGAAGCTACTGCGACACTCGGAATCCCATTCCGACTCTCGGATCAAAATCTCGCCTATCAACCGGAATTCGCCAAAATTCAAACTTCGCCAATTCAAGCCTAATTCTACACCGGACCTCCAAATTCAATTCCGATCGCACTCCTAAGTCACAAATCATCCCCCGAAGCTAACCGAACCACCGGAATTCACATCCGAGCCCTCTAACCACATAGTCAACCTCCGGTTGACTTTTCTAAAATAAGCTTTCTTCTAAGAGGCTAAGTGCCTCATTTCCAACTAAAACCAACTCAATTCTATCATATTCATTCAAATACTGATATTGAAGCATAGAACAACATAATATGGGGAAAACGAGGTGGGTCGTCACATCCTCCCCAACTTAAACAAACGCTCGTCCTCGAGCATGCCCAGGGTTGTCCTAGAAGCCAACCAAGAACTGAACAACCTTACCAGGCATATACCCGGGGTGATCCCACGTCACCCTACCTCTTATTGGTCCGACAACACAACATGGCTGAAATTACCCAATCCAGTCTAGCCCATAATTCACAGAACTACTTTTTCACTTCTGAACCCATCAACACGATCAAACCTTGCACCTATACTTTGAATAGTCCCGAACCAGCTGTAATAACCCTTACTCGCGACCTCAAATGAAATCACATGATATACCACATAATCCAGCACCTGAGACAATAATTTCTATTCACAGCAGCTGTCCAGAACAACCATATACCGATGGAAACCTCTTATTAACTAAAGCTTCATTCCAACACTTCATATCCTATCAATGATAATGAAATACACAACAACCCGTAACCATTCCTCAGGTCAACCATTCATGAAACCACTCTCTTTTTGACTAATACCACAGTAGATTTCCGGTCCCAAACCTCGATATAAGCCCTCTAATCATTTGAAATCACCTCTGTTCGCATTCATTAATGACTCCAACGATCACCTCGAATTCAATGCACCACTCTGGTGATATAACACCTCATCACAGGCCTAACCCACAACTTGCATAATCCACGCACCAATGGTGGGCGGTCTGAACATACTCAAATCATGACAAATGGCTCAAACAAAAGAGTTGTAACTCAAATTCCTCGGTACCATCACAACCCAAGGCTGGGACCCCATCCCACATCATAGATATAGAATACATGCATCTACCCCGAAGGGTCTAATCTCCACGTAGCCTCGCTACAACGTGCGATCTTATCCAAATACTGTTACACATGAAGCACCTCAAGTCACCGTGCTCAAAAGTAGACAACCACACATAGATTGGTGTCTGAAACCAAGCGATCCATCACACCCACGGTGAAGCAAGTAATATACACCCTTAAATCCGTAAAGGACATAACCGATGCGCCATCCGCCGAGAAACACCCAATACAGGCTTTCTTTAGAAATTAGGAAGCAAGGCATACAAAATAGCATATGGAAAACTATTCTCAACATCACACTGTTACGGCGTGCAACCCAATCCAGATAACATACCCATGGCGGCGTGCCACCCGATCCATACATATATCTCACATAGAGAGATGCACATCGAGCCAAATTTTCTCATTACAACAAAATACTGAGTGCCTAACAATATCTACATATAGCGTTGTAAGCTACAAAACTCAAACACAACTGAGGTCCTCCCCCCTCAACTTCCACTATGAATCTCGATATCACCGCACTATATGTGCCTACAGTACAAAAATCATAACGCCTCACAGCACCGAAAAAGCAACTCACTGATCTCCCCAGATCACTAACAATCTCAATAACGAGAGATTAAACCTATCCCTCAACAATACATCTCATGGCCAACCAAGTCATCTCAATCTAAATACGTAGCCAATCAGCTTGCCAACAAACTCATTACCAAGAAGCCTGAAGCTGCTTCTTCCACTACTATAACTCATACCGAAGTCGTACAATGTGGTGCCCGACACCAAATCAATACCGAAATCCACAATCTCGCTCGGCGACATGCCCGGCCACAAGAAACGCATTTGAAAAAGAGTCCCTCAATACCGGAACTGAATCAATGGTAGAAACATCTATACTGACATCCGACACAAAGGCCCAATTAAGGAAAGCAATCCTTCCCAGACGTCCGCTGATCTTTGGAATACCAACCACTCTGGTATAACATAATCTGATGCACCTCGCCACGCAGCCGATGACATTTTCCGACATAGCCCATAGCACAATAGTATAGAACAACTCACATTGAGATAACCAGTCTACAGCTCAGCATCATAATCAAAATCTAACATACCAACAAAGAAGGACCCGCTCTTGCCTCCAATCCCAATAGCCGCTAACGGTACCAATACACACTATCCACAACCACTACATAGCCTGAATATGAGAACTCACAGTCATTCTTCGAAGATATTCTAAAATTCTCCTGTGCCATCAAACACACTCAAATATCAACCGTCAATTTATCAAGAAAAAAATATGTTGCAACACTACCGAAGTGCCATCAACTTAATCACATTGCCCTTTTTCTGAAACATATACCCTTTCAAATCACTATGATTAGCAACACCGTTTCCTTATCATATGAGGATCATTCACCCAAATCCTCTGAAGATCGATTCTTAAATCACCTGCAGCTGCCCATGCCACTTAAGAATTTAATGACTTTCCATTCCGAACTGAACTGAACCTTACACGCACAAATTCTAATCCTCTACAACATAACGCATATACCATAACACATTAGGATAACATAAGAACTTTATCTCCCTTCCGCGCCACGGACATCGACGCACTCGACTAGTCAAGAACTTTCATTGATCCCATTTAGAAGAAAAATAATTACACACTCCACGCTTCGCATACCCATAAGAAATATACTCATCTTCAAACCACGGTAAAACCCAACAAGAACATCTCTGCCAACTCCATTTGTACAAGCTAAACTGCCAAGACTGAATCCTTCTATCTAAACCGAGCTGAGCGAGCCGTCAAAACTCAAGAGCATTGTTGCAAGTTGCCTGCAAAAGCCCATTACTTAGAACACATACAAGGAATTAATCATATCTTTACCATACCGATTCGATCTATTATCAAGCTATTCCTTCTATCAAATTTCTCTTTTTATTCATCATTCACTTGATATTTCTCCGTTGCTGTAGCATCACAATGCCTCAATCCAGGCTCACCACAGGAGATTCGAACATAAGACCACATTGTTTAAGACCCATAGGTCACCGAATACTCTCTCAATGCTTCCCAGAAATACCGCGTTCCAGAATAATTTACTTGAAGAACTTCCTGCGAATCAGAATTCGTTACCATTACTTCCCAAATACTGATACATAGAATCCCATAATTAGCATAAGGTACCACAAGTCTTGATCTCTTCCTAATGGAAACACAGTCTCTAGCCACATACCCAACCTTAAGACGCCTGATTATTACATGCCAAATCTTGGACACAATAAAACCATTCTTCAGAGTCATTCACTCTTACACAACTGTAAATTATCTGACTTAAAGAACAGAACCACTCGTGCCTTATTAGCACTCTGACACCGTAGGATATGATCTCATTCCAATACAAACGAACATCTTCCTTCTCTATACACTGAGCATTCTTTATCAACAACAGCTCAAGACATCCTATTATTTCCTCACATCTACGAAGCACCATATAACCTTTATCAAAAATTTTGCTTCACTCGTGCCATCCTTGGCTCATTTCTGCAACCAGGACTGATCCGCCAGCATACCTCGAAAAGGAACCAACATAGCACATAACCGTGTAATCATCTAATCAACAGAAACCTCCCCAACTTGGCCCGAAGCCCTCTATCAGGACACATTTAATAACCAATAATAATTTTACTCGAATGATTCCACAATATTATAGTGAGGTTAAACTCAAATTATCTACTAGTTTATGAAAACACAGATCCTCGGATACTGAAATCCTCTACAAACCTCGCATTCACCCCCACATCAGCGGAGTCCACTCTCTGAAGCGACCCAAATTTTCAAATTACAACACGTACCTTTCAATTACACATGAGATCTCCTAACAATATACATAAGAATCATACCCCTTAAGAACACTCCGCAGGAGATAACCCACCTATTTCTCCTCAATTTAGTATTTTCAGCACACCTTCCACATTTATATATGTTACACAGTCATTTAGTCTTCCTGAGTCTGAACTCATACCGCCATATGTAATGCACCTTACTTTCCAACTAGGAGACACGAAAAATATTCATCAGGCGCCCATAACTCGGGGCTACACAACAGATTACAATAGGAATCGAACACTTACCAGCTCATCTATCGTTCAACAGACTCCTTCGTCACTACCAAGTCACATAGATACATCTTGCAGTACTAACATACTCATCACATGGATATCTAACCGCCATACCGGCTAATAGGGATAATACCGAACATATAAGTTTAGAACACTTGCTCAAACAATCAGCACCTCGGTGCTCAAGCCATAGGCAAAGATCCAGCCTCAAGTCCTCCAGACTGGCCCAACATCGAACTCACGGGATCACATCTCTCCCCTCAATCGGGGAAATCACAAGCCATCAGGGACATTATAATACCGAGCACTCATGTGCGCATACAGACGTGTATAAGGAATTTCAAGAATTATATCTCAAGCTGAATCAAGCACGTATGATAAGAATTCCAAGAAAGTGAAGTTTTTCCTAAAGGTTGTGCAGCCTCTCAAGGATAAATACAAACGTCGTTGTACCGATCCATAAGACTCTACTAACCGGCTCATGACTCATGAGGCCTAGTAACCTGGCTCTGATACCAACTTGTCACGACCCCGATCCCTGTCGTGATGGCGCCCAACATAACTGCTAGGCAAGCCCGACCATTTACACTCTCAACCCGAGCATGAAGCTCAAAACCAATTATTTAAATAATACTAACAACAATGAAGCTAAAAGATTAAGCTGATTGATAGATATAAGCTGAATATCACGATAACACAGAATATACTCCCAAAGACCTGGTGGTCATGAGTCTAGAGCCTCTAACAATACAGTGTGACAAGACTCCAAATAATATAATGTCTCAAAATTGCGAAGAGATAATGAAAGGGATAGGGGAGGAGTCGGGTCCTGCGAACGTCAGGCAGCTACCTCGACAACTCTGGATAAACTCTGAAATTAGCAAAAGCTTAGCTAAACTCCCGAGGTACCTGGATCTGCACACATGGTGCAGGGAGTAAAGTGAGTACTTCCAACTCAGTGGTAATA
>MU665837.1:32101-42423 GCA_026770625.1 Nicotiana glauca
AATCCGGGGTTTCAAACCCTCAGGATATCATTTACAAGTATTACTCACCTCGAACCGGTGAAATCTCTAGCTCGCGATTCCTTTGCCCCTCAGCTCGGCCTCCACGCGCGTGGAATCTAACCAAAATCAGAGCGAATGCACTACAATATGCTAAGGGAACAATACCCAATCGAAAACAATCGAAAAATATCAAAAATCTCGAAACTAGCAAAACCCGAGCCCCGGGCCCACTTCTCAAAAAATTATGAAATTCACATTACCGGACTCCTCGTCTCGCCACGAGTCTACCCATATCAAGTTCATCAAAATCAGAGTCCATTTGACCCCTCAAATTCCAAGTTTACACTTTCTTAGGTTTCAAGCCCTAACCTCCACTTTTACCCTTTAATTCCTTGAAATTCAGTGTTTAATCCATGGTTTTACACTATAAAAACATCATCCGAGTCAAATGATTCATACCTGATGAAACCCCTTTGATTTCTCTCAAAAATCGCCCAAGAGCCGCCTAAGTCGAAGTCCCAAAATGTTTTCCTTCTTTTCCCAATTCGTGAACACTGTTCACTATATCTCCAGGTCGTTTTCCGCTTATGCGGTCAAATTACCGCACCTGCGGTACCGCTTACGCGACAAAATCAACCACTTATGCGGTCTCACTTAAAACTACTGGGACCGCTTTTGCGATCCAAACACCGCTTATGCAGTTTCCCCTCGACCGCTTGTGAGGTCTAAAATCCGCTTATGCGGACCCGCTTACGCGTCCAACCTTCCACTTATGCGGAACTCCCCTGGGCCACTGACGATCGCTTCTGCAGCTCCCCCTCCGCATCTGCGCAACCGCTTAAGCGGATCCTTTTTTGCAGATGCGGAAATACCAGAAGACAGAAAAATCTGACTGCAACAAAGGCTTCAAACTCCCGTTTAACCGTCCGAAATCACCCCGAGGCCCCCGGGACCTCAGCCAAAAATACCAACACATCCAAAAACCTTATTCAAACTTGTTCCAATCCTCAAAATCACCTAAGAAGCTATTACAACTCTCGGAATTCCATTCCGACCCTCGGATCAAAATCTCGCCTATCAAATGGAATTTGCCAAAATTCAAACTTCGCAAATTCAAGCCTAATTCTACACCGGACCTCCAAATTCAATTTCGGTCGCACTCCTAAGTCACAAATGATCCCCCGAAGCTAACCGAACTACCAAAATTCACATCCGAGCCCTCTAACCACATAGTCAACTTCTAGTTGACTTTTCTAAAACAAGCTTTCTTCTAAGAGGCTAAGTGCCTCATTTCCAACTAAAACCAACTCAATTCTATCTGATTCATTCAAATACTGATATTGAAGCATAGAACAATATAATATGGGGAAAACGGGGCGGGTCGTCACATTGTATGAACAGGATTCTTATGGAGAATGATCATAAGCCAATAGTCCAACCCTAAAGGAGACTAAACCCAGCAATGCAGGAAGTCGTCAAGAAAGAAGTGGTGAAACTTCTAGCTGCATGTATCATTTATCCAATATCTGACAGTCCATGGGTAAGTCCTGTACAAGTAGTACCAAAGAAAGGAGGCATGACAGTAATAAAAAATGAAAATAATGAACTCATACCTACTAGAACAGTCACAGGATGGAGAGTGTGTATTGATTACAGACGACTTAATGATGCCACAAGGAAAGATCATTTTCCTTTGCCCTTTATTGATCAAATGCTTGAAAGAGTTGCAGGCCATGGTTTTTACTATTTTCTTGACGGATATTTTGGGTATAATCAGATACTAATTGCTCCGGAAGATCAAGAGAAAACCACATTCACATTCCCCCAAGGTGTGTATGCTTACCGAAGAATGCCATTTGGACTATGCAATGCTCCTGCTACATTTCAGCGTTGTATGTCGGCAATTTTCTCAGATATGACTGAAAAGTTTCTTGAAATATTTATGGATGATTACACATATTTTGGTAAGACATTTGAAGATTGTCTCTATCGTTTAACTCTGGTGCTTAAAAGATGTGAAGAAACAAATTTAGTTCTTAATTGGAAAAAATGTCATTTCATGGTAACAGAGGGAATTGTTTTAGGACATAAAATTTCTGCTAAAGGGATAGAAGTTGATAAGGCTAAGATTGATCTTATAGCAGGATTACCCCCTCCTACCACTAATAAAGGAATTAGAAGTTTCTTAGGACATGCAGGTTTTTATAGAAGGTTTATAAAAGATTTTTCAAAAATCTCAAAACCTCTGACTAACCTACTGATGAAAGATGTGAAGTTTGAATTTTTAGATAATTGCAGGAAAGCATTTGAGATTTCAAGAAACAATTGACTAATGTTCCAATTGTTGTTTCTCCTGATTGGAGCGAACCCTTTGAAATAATGTGTGATGCAAGTGATATAGCAGTTGGAGCGATATTGGGACAAAAAAGAGACAAGATTTTCAGGCCTATTTACTACGCCAGTAGAACCCTCAATGAAGCTCAAAAGAATTATGCTACAACTGAGAAGGAACTACTAGCAGTAGTATTTGCGTTTGACAAATTTCGTTCCTATTTGATAGGAACAAAGATTATAATTTATATTGATCATGCAACTTTGAAATACCTCTTAGCAAAGAAAGATGCTAGACCTAGATTGCTAAGATAGATACTCTTTTTGCAAGAATTCGATCTTAAAATAAAAGATCGAAAAGGTTCTAAGAATCAGGTAGCGATCATTTGTCTCGTTTGGAAAATCCTCCTACTGAGATAAAAGATATCAAAGAGGAAATTCCTGATGAACATATATTTTCAGTCACAACCGTTATAAATCGACCACCTTGGTTTGTTGATATTGCCAACTACTTGGCTGGAGGATGGATTCCAAAAGATTATTCTAATAAATAAAAGAAAAAACTTAAAAAAGAAGCAAGACATTATTACTGGGAAGATCCTTACTTGTTTAAATTTTGTGCAGATGACATAATAAGGAGATGTGTACCAGAGACAGAAATGAACAACATCTTAAGTCACTGCCATGATGGGGCTGCAGGAGGACACTATGGCAGAAGAAAGACAACATCTAAAGTACTTGAAATTGGATTTTTCTGGCCTACTCTATTTAAAGATGCAAGGAATTATGTCGCCACTTGCGATAAATGCCAGAGAATCGGTAACATTTCAAAAAGGGACGAAATGCCTCTTAACTCTATTTTTGTGTGTGAAATCTTTGATGTGTGGGGCATTGATTTTATGGGTCCTTTTCCTCCTTCAAACGGCTATGAATATGTTTTGGTAGCTGTTGACTATGTTTCAAAATGGGTAGAAGAAATTTCTACTAGAAAAAATGATGCTCATATTATTTGTGCTTTTCTCAAGAAAAATATTTTTTCTAGATTTGGAACCCCACGAGTTATAATAAGTGATCAAGGAACTCATTTTATAAATAGATAATTTGCTAGTTTGTTATTAAAATATGGAGTAACTCATAAAACAGAAACCCCATATCATGCTCAAACAAGCGGGCAAGTAGAAGTTTCCAACAGAGAATTAAAAAGAATTTTAGAAAAAACTGTTGGTTCTTCTCGAAAAGATTGGTCTTTAAAATTGGATGATGCGTTATGGGCATACAGAACTGCTTATAAAACTCCCATAGGCACATCTCCTTACATACTAGATTTTGGGAAAGCTTGTCATTTACCTGTGAAATTAGAACATAAAGCATATTGGGCTATAAAATTGTTAAATCTAAACTTGCCAGATGCAGGTAAAAATCGTCTATTGCAGCTTGATGAGTTGGAAGAGTTCAGGCTTACAACATATGAAAATGCTAAATTGTACAAGGAAAAGACAAAAAAATGGCATGACAAGTTCATCCGCCATAAAGATTTTAAAGTTGGAGATCTTGTTTTGTTGTACAATAGCCGATTGAGATTATTTCCAGGAAAGTTTAAGTCACGCGGGACAGGACCATATACAGTAACAGGAGCAACCCCCTATGGTGCCATTGATGTACAACATGCAGATGGAGGAGACAAATTCAAAGTAAACGGTCATCGTTTGAAGCCTTATATCAGAAGATTCTTCGACAAACAGGCTTCAACAATCCTTTTTGCCTAATTTTTAAAATAAGTCGAGCTGGCGACGTTAAACTCAGAACTATTTTCTTCCGCTCTCTTTAATCGTTTAAGTAATTATTAGTAGTAACATATAATACTTCCTTTTAGTATATATATATATATATATATATATATATATATATAAAAATTAATTTTTTCTTTCTTATTAAAAAAAAAGAGGTAAAAATAATAATAATTGCATGTTTTTTATTATATTATAATATGTGTGTATGTAGTATGTATTAATATTTTGCTATGATAAAGCACTCTCATGATTTTGGCAATGAAAGTTTTCTTATATCATGAAAAAGAACTTTTTTTTTGTCATAGTCTTTGTTATATAAGAAAAATCTTGAGAAGCCAAGAAAAAAGGAAATGAGGCCAGAATCTAAAAAAAATAAAAAAAATTAGGGAAGCTCTTTTATCTCCTTTTACTTTTAATTTATTTGTCATGAGGACATGACATTATTTAAGCTTGGGGGTAGAGGAATATGCTTGTTATATATGTGTTTCTTTTAAGTTTCTTTTTTTGTTTTAAAAAAAAAGAGTATATTTTATAACTAAAAAATATGTTTTTAGTAAAAATTTTAAATTTACAAAAAAAAAACTGAAAAAATTGAGTTGCCTTATTCTTAAGGCAACTTATTTCATGTACTTTCATGGATTTCTTGTTCAGTTCTTTGCCATGATCATAATATTTTGAACTGAATATTTTTTTAGGACTTTTAGTTGTTTTAACTTGTTTTGGTAAATAAGTTGGCTAAACTTGATTTAACTTGAAAAGCATGACATTTAAAAAAGATGAATTCGATTAAATACCATTCACGGGTTTTATGATCACTTTCTAAACTCATACTTATTGGTGATTGAAATCATGGTTTTCGTTAGCCTAAATTTATTGTGCGGTTAGCTTATATTGTCTAGTTCTCCTGCTTATCTGAAAATCTATAACTTGCCTTGAATGTGGATTGAGGCGAAATTCTAGGTAGATATTTGGCTTAAGAAATGAACGTAGGCCTTCTTTGTTGAGCCATAGCCTAAATTGACCTATCTTAATGATTTTTATCCCTAGTTAGCCCAGTTGAGCCTAAATAAATTATCTCTTATTTTGTTGGTCGTCATGCTTTAACCCTTAGCCTGTTTGTTGTTATGACTTGTTCTTTGTTCACCCAATTCCCTTTTGGGCACTTTAAGAGTTGAACTGAATATAAAAATCTTTGCGTGAGGTGTAATTGTAAAGAACTGGTGAAAGAATAATTGTTTGGAGTTGTCGATATTTTGAGATGTTGTCGTAAGAGCAAAAAAAAATTGTTGCTTCAGAATTTCACAAAAAAAAAAGCAACAAAGAAAAGTTGGCAACTCCATAAAAAAAAAAAAAATTGAAAGGGAGGAAACAAAACAGAGGTTTATTGTTTAAATGAGATGAAAGGCAATATGTACTTAAGAGATAAAATAAATTTGTAAAATAAATTTGTAGTGCCCATAAGGAATTTGAGTCACTATTATCTATATGTATCCTACTCATCCCTAAAGCCTACTTTATAACCTTGCAAAAGTCTTACATGATCTTAACTCAGAGACTCCTATATTAGTGGAGAACCACATAATAGTCAAGCTTATGGTTATTTCCAGTAGCTTGAGGTACTTCTTTATTGAGAGTGGGTGTATTTTTTTATCTATGCCCTTCTTTGATCCTATATCTATATATTATGTGATATACGGGTATATCTCTTCATTCAGTGAGACACACTTGGGATTAGAAAATATTATGATTTCAGTTCTCAATTTGTGAACATGAGTATAACTGAAAGTTGTTTGAACTCGTGGATTGGTATTAGTCAATTCTTCTCTGTCAAAACCTCTCATGATTTCACTTAAACTGTTTAGTTACTATGTTCATTTTTTTCTTTGCTCGAGGACGAGCAAAAGTTTAAGTATGGGAGAATTTGATAAGTGCATTTTACCTGATCTAACCACATAATTTCTCTCATAAAAATATATAATTATCATGTTTCCTTCATATTCTTAACTTTATTTTGCAGGAATAATTTTAGAAAAATAGTCGTACAAAGCAAGAAAAACCTCAAGAAAATACTACAAGGAAGTAAAAGAACAGATTATGATGGAAAAAATAATTTGGCAAAGGAAAATGAACACATAAATGATGTTGGACTTTGATAATGCACCAAATCCACACTTACCATGAAGACATCTCAACTTGCCGGGACAAATTTAGAGTTACATGACAAATCTTGATTTACTTGACAAAATCTCAACTTGCACATGTATAATCAAATTTGCCATGACAAATCCAACTTACTAACACCAAATCGAGAAGATCATCATAATTTCTTCTCTTATATAAGAAGGGATTTACCAATCAGAAAGGGCATCACAGTAGAGAGAAAGCTTAGAGCTAGAAGTCTGAATCCAAATTCTTAATAAGCTTCTCAGTTTTATTTCTTTTACTAGTATCGAGTTATCTTTTCTTTTAAATCACAATAGTGATTTAGCTGTTGTTTATAAATAAATTCCAGTGTAGAAAATTATTCTAGTTTCTGCTTTTAATTAAATAGGAGGAATTATTCTTC
This sequence comes from Nicotiana glauca, assembly GCA_026770625.1. Taxonomy (NCBI): domain Eukaryota; kingdom Viridiplantae; phylum Streptophyta; class Magnoliopsida; order Solanales; family Solanaceae; genus Nicotiana; species Nicotiana glauca. Next base: position 38,789 of record MU665837.1, read on the forward strand.
TTGAATATTTTTTTCTATTTTCTTATGTAATGGACAAGAATATTTTTATTATTAGTACTAATTCCAGTATGGAGTAACTTTTCTTGTTTTGAGAGAAAGACGGATCTTAATATTTTCATATAATAGTAAATATTGTTCCTCAAATTCACATGCTTGAGCTAGAAATTATTTAACTTTTATCTGCTTTTACAGTTAGACGTTATTTAATTTATTAATATTTATCTATTTTGTACTACATATTAACTGTTTATTAATTATGTAATCGAGAGAGGCGGAAGAAATAATATAGTTAAATGTAGTATTGATAAATGTTAATATTTATTCAGTAACATCTATCTCTTTTATGTTATAATTAATTTTACACTTATTTGTAATCGATGTCACACCTCCTTTTTTGCTACTACACCCTGTGAGGGGTATAATAAAAGGAGTTTTCCAATTAAAGGACAATCGAAACGGGATTCGTTTATTAAGAGATTCAGAGTCGCCACTTGGGAGATTTATGGTGTCCCAAGTCACAAGTTCGAATCCCGAATCGAGGAAAGGGTTTGACTCTGTATTATAGTCGCGAACCGAAAATCCGGGTAAGGAATTCTGTTAACCCGGGAGAAGGGGTTAGGCACTCCCGAGTTCCGTGGTTCTAGCACGGTCGCTCAACTGCTATATTTGGCTAGAATCTGATTTTAATACATGTTAAACCTATAATGCAATTTAGAATTATTTACCGCTTTTAGTCAATTATTAAGAAAGTGAACGTCGTTTAAGAACATGTTTTGGATCACGTCAATGAAATGCACCCGGATCCTCGACACATTTTATTCAACGTTTTAGGATTTGGATTTGGGTCGCATGAAATGCACACCCAAATTTAGGAAGGTAGAATTATTAAAGAACGCGCCTAAAGTGACTAACGCATTATTAACTTTGCGGGAGGCCATAAAAATTCATTAAATGGCACGTCCCGAATTCTAAATATTTTTAATAAAGTAATTAAAGAGGGCAACGCAGTTTGTGATTTTATTTGGCGCGGCGCACCTCAATTTGTCTTTAAGGCCAACCTAAAAGAACTACGATTTTCTATTAAAGGTTGTCTCTAAAAGGGCCCTAATTGATTAGCATCATTAATTACTATTATTAGAAAACCTTTCGCGGAATTCGAGCTTCAAACTCAGGTCCACACTTGAACAAGAGGAAAACCTCTTAACTCAAATATGCTACCTAGCTTGGAAGGACCAAAACCCGTATTATTGTTAAGAAAAGAATGATCAAAGTTGCGCAAACGCATATTCCAAATTAATTTAGGATCATAGTCATGTTACGCGAACGTGTACGCAACCACAATCGTGTTTTCAACGTGCGCCTAAAGGCTTTTCTACTATTATATAACAAGATAAAATGGCCGTTTATGATAAAATCATTATTAAACTACATCTGAAATCGCATTCATCATTAATCATCATCTATAAGTCGTTACACTTTTGGGCCTTAATAAATGATTTTAGAACCTACAGCCTTACACTTTTAAAACAACTAAATAATCAATCCAAGTACAAGTTTTCATGATGGAATATCTTATTTCATTGTACAAGCTAAATCACGTTTTGGTTGAACCAGTGAGATAAGAACAGTGCTGGTTCTCCTACTTCAAATAACGCACACATCAAAAGAGGACATACGTATTTCCACTTTCACGTAGTTGACGAATCAAGCCACAAAATTCGAGCAAATTTCACCCAAAGATCAAAAGATATCACAAATAATCGTGGAAATCAAATGAATCTACCATTCAAACACATATGCGACAGAATCAATAGGTATAATAAATACTAAAGATAGAAACGGACCTTAAACGGAGTGTCGACTATTAATGAAAGCCTCTAATTTTAAAATTTTCTGTTTGGATGCCAAAATGGTTGTGGCAAGGAACGACGACCGGAAACAAACTCGAACGATAACCTCGAGCAACCACCTCAAAAGTTTATCGCTCGAACGGGATCTCGACCACTCAAACAAACACCTCAATTTCACGTTCATTTCTGGAAAATATCAGTGAACAAGAAGAGTAGAATTTTTTTTTGTTTTGGTTTTAATTTTCTGATCTACCAAAGATGTCAAGAACCCTAGATCTATTTCTTACTTCTGTCCCGTTTGTGTTTTGTACGTGACTGTGTGTGTTTTTGTCTAGGTCTGTTTTGTCCCATCTCCTTGCTAAGGTTTTGTCTAAAGTTCCATGAAGAGGATGAAGAAGCCTAGGATTTGTGTGTTCGAAATCTTAAGAAGAACGCAGAACAGGGGTCGTTTTTGGTGTTTTAATGGCACTGCGACAGGAGGAAGATGAAGTCGCAGGGTCCTGAAAACAATCATTGACCACTACTACCCCTTCTTGAATCATTCTCTCTATTTCTTTTTTCAAAGATCGACAATCTTCAATGCTATGCCCTTGGACATTAGAGTGGTGCATGCACTGCACGGCAGGATCAAAGCCTTTTGCATATGAGTCTGTAGTATATCCGAGGAGCGGCTCAATCAGGTCAGAATGCTTGAACTTTTCAAACAAACTTGTGAAGGATTCTCCGATGGGCGTGAAATCACCTTTCTGCCTCAGTTTGGTACTGGTCACATCTGCTAGTGTTAATTGAATCGTGTTACCAAATATCACGAAGAATTTGAAAGCTAAATCCCATTATTCAGGAAGGTCCTGATAACTCTTATCAGTTACGAACCTAAATTATATCTTCTAAAGGTATTACTCCCACTACATTTGTTATCTAAGAGGTCTTAACAACTCCCCATTATCCAGGAGGGTCCTGACAACGTCTAATTAAAAACAGTTTTAACCTAAGGTATATCTACTGAAGGTACGACTTCCACTATATCATGTTATCTAAGCAGACCTTGAAACTACGTCCCATTATCCATGAGGGTCCTGAAAACTCCTAATTGAATCCTATCTTAAACATGCAAACTTTGGAACCAACTTATATTCCTTTTGGGGTACATTTATGCAAAATTATGCTACTCATGATTGTTTTGAAATTTAAACTGAGTCCCATTTTCCAGGAGGGTCCTGAGAATTTACCGTCAAACTTGTTTGGTGCTTGCCTTTCCTTGCGGTGGGTTTCCCCGAACAAATGAAATTTCTGCCTCTGTTTCAATCAAAGAAAAATCTTGTAGTTTAAAGGTGGTGGTTGGTTTGTGGCCTTGAACTTTGAGGGAGATTGCTCCTTCACTTCCCATGATGACTGATTTCCACTCGAAGACTTTGCTTGTTTATGGACTAACCCCTTTCTCTGTCGTCCCCATCACATAAAATACCTTTTCTCCGTTCGAACCCAATATCTTCAATTTGTTGCATTGCATGAACTGGCGCCTCCCCAACCTTTGTGTCTCACATGAATCCCAAAGCACGTCCATTGCCCCCACTCCGTACATATGTTGTTCTTTCTTGACTTAACCACTGGTTTAACCCTCAAGGTCAGGTGCTCCTTCATTTGTCGTGATAACTGATTTCCATTCAAAGACCTTGCTCGTTCCTTGACTAACCACTTCCTTCATCACACTTAACACAGAATATACCTCTTCTCCATTCAAACCCCATACCTTCGATTTGTTGCATTGCTCTTGAACTGACATTT
>MU665837.1:49009-60256 GCA_026770625.1 Nicotiana glauca
AACAATTTATTTTAAATCCTAGATATTAATTGCCTAAGGGAATAACAACCTCAAAAGTTTTATCCATTCCTAGAATTAGTATTTTTAAGGAAAACTCATAACGGAAATATAAAATGCAACATATCCCTTTTTTCACACCTTGTCAAAAATAAAATAAAAGTACAATAACAAAAACTTGACATCACTGTACAAAATTTAGAAAGTAAAAGACGACACAAAAATAAAAATAAAAATAGATCTTCTTAAGCAACTCCTGAATGTAGCGGTCCTGGGATATCTGTCATGCTCAAACTCCGGTAAGTAGATCCACACCTGTACGAAAAAACTTTTAAACCAATACTATGTGAGACAATGACATTCCCTATTAGACACATGCAAGACATGGTTGTGAGTATTTTTGAAAAATGATTTACTTAACCAAAAGGTGGCTATAATTGTAAAATTTGGCTAAGACCCGCAAAGCCAAGAACCTAAGATTTACTAGGAAGACCGGACCCTATATGGGTTGCCTACATATCACGCTCCGAAAGACGAGAATCAGGTATGCGTAGTTCAGGCAGATTGGATACGTGCGAGAATTTAAAAATAACTAAGTTAGAGAAAACATATATCTTTTGCTTTTTCTTGAAAAATGATGAAACATGCAAAATCTTTTTGGATTTTCTTTTCTTTTCTTTTTTTTGATTTTTTTCTCTTCGAAAAATGATGAAAAAGTGCAAAATCTTTTTTTTTGAATTTTGAGCTCTCTTTTTTTTTCTTTTTGCATTGTTGTTTCATTCATTTTTTTGCATTTGCCCTCAGCTATCCTTGGTCTGCCAAATGACCCTTTTACCCTTGAATAAATGCAACATGTAGCACACAGGATGCATCAAGATGGTCCGTTATTTGGGGTACATCTATCCTAAATGGACTCAACCCCTGTGTTGAGTCCCCTAAGTCAAATGCACATGATCCAAACAAGCGTTCCTACTAGGGATCCGGCATGAGGTTTTGTTCTTCTAGGTTTAAACCCTAGGTTTATTGGTCTAGACCTGGCTCACCCGTGCGGACAACTCGGGCCGAGGGGGAGGCAGCGTACCGGGGATACAGAAGCTCCGCCGGCTTAGCAACTTATCCAAACCTCGCTCTAAATGGGAAAAAACTCTAAACAGAAGAGAAGCTACATGAAGTGCACCCTTCTCCATGATGTAGAAGACTCAGAGAGAGGAAGGGATTCGTAACAGTTTATATACAATTCAACAAATATAAAAGCGGTAAAACAATTAGCACATAAGGCATGAAACATGTAGGAAAATTAGATAAAGCCAAATAGAACAATTTAACTGAGCTCGAATTCTGAACCCTGAACAAAAGTTCTGGGTCCTTGTCCCCAGCAGAGTCGCCACAGCTGTCACACCTCCTTTTTCGCTACTACACCCTGTGAGGGGTATAATAAAATGAGTTTTTCCAATTAAAGGACAATCGAAATGGGATTCGTTTATTAAGAGATTCAGAGTCGTCACTTGGGAGATTTATGGTGTTCCAAGTCACCAGTTCGAATCCCGAATCGAGGAAAGGGTTTGACTCTGTATTATAGTCGCGAACCAGAAATCCGGATAAGGAATTCTGTTAACCCGGGAGAAGGGGTTAGGCACTCCCGAGTTCTGTGGTTCTAGCACGGTCGCTCAACTGCTATATTTGGCTAGAATCTGATTTTAATACATGTTAAACCTATAATGCAATTTAGAATTATTTACCGCTTTTAGTCAATTATTAAGAAAGTGAACGTCGTTTAAGAACACGTTTTGGATCACGTCACATGAAATGCACCCGGATCCTCAACACATTTTATTCAACATTTTAGGATTTGGATTTGGGTCGCATGAAATGCACACCCGAATTTAGGAAGGTAAAATTATTAAAGAACGCGCCAAAAGTGACTAACGCATTATTAACTTTGCGGGAGGCCATAAAAATTCTTTAAATGGCACGTCCCGAATTCTAAATATTTTTAATAAAGTAATTAAAGAGGGCCACGCAGTTTGTGATTTTATTTGGCGCAGCGCACCTCAATTTGTCTTTAAGGACAACCTAAAAGAACTACAATTTTCTATTAAAGGTTGTCTCTAAAAGGGCCCTAATTGATTAGCATCATTAATTACTATTATTAAAAAATCTTTCGCGGAATTGGAGCTTCAAACTCAGGTCCACACTTGAACAAGAGGAAAACCTCCTAACTCAAATATGCTACCTAGCTTGGAAGGACCAAAACCCGTATTATTGTTAAGAAAAGAATGATGGAAGTTGCGCAAACGCATATTCCAAATTAATTTAGGATCATGGTCATGTTACGCGAACGTGTACACAACCACAATCGTGTTTTCAACGTGCGCCTAAAGGCTTTTCTACTATTATATAACAAGATAAAATGGCCGTCTATGATAAAATCATTATTAAACTACATATGAAATCGCATTCATCATTAAATCATCTTCTATAAGTCATTACACTTTTGGGCCTTAATAAATGATTTTAGAACCTATAGCCTTACACTTTTAAAACAACTAAATAATCAATCCAAGTACAAGTTTTCATGATGGAATATCTTATTTCATTGTACAATCTAAATCACGTTTTGGTTGAACCAGTGAGATAAGAACAGTGTTGGTTCTCCTACTTCAAATCATGCACACATCAAAAGAGGACATTCATATTGCCACTTTCACGTAGTTGACGAATCAAGCCACAAAATTCGAGCAAATTTCACCCAAAGATCAAAAGATATCACAAATAATTGTGGAAATCAAATGAATCTACCATTCAAACACATATGCGACAGAATCAATAGGTATAATAAATACTAAAGACAGAAACGGACCTTAAACGGAGTGTCGACTATTAATGAAAGCCTTTAATTTTAAAATTTTCTGTTTGGATGCCAAAATGGTTGTGGCAAGGAACGACGACCGGAAACAAACTCGAACGATAACCTCGAGCAACCACCTCAAAAGCTTATCGCTCGAACGGGATCTCGACGGCAGCTCGACCACTCAAACAAACACCTCAATTTCACGTTCATTTCTGGAAAATATCAGTGAACAAGAAGAGTAGAATTTTTTTTTTGTTTTGGTTTTAATTTTCTGATCTACCAAAGATGTCAAGAACCCTAGATCTCTTTCTTACTTCTGTCCCGTTTGTGTTTTGTACGTGACTGTGTGTGTTTTTGTCTAGGTCTGTTTTGTCCCATCTCCTTGCTAAGGTTTTGTCTAAAGTTCCATGAAGAGGATGAAGAAGCCTAGGATTTGTGTGTTCAAAATCTTAAGAAAAACGCAGAACAGGGGTCGTTTTTGGTGTTTTAATGGCATTGCGACAGGAGGAAGACGAAGTCGGAGGGTCCTCCTCGCCTGGTCTATGCGGCTGCTTCCGCTGCTCAAGAAAACCAAGAACTGAAGGCTGATGTGTGTAGAGATTAAGTGAAGAAGCAGCGCTTGGAAAAGGAAGTTCAATGGGAGAGGAGGTCAGTCGTTCTCGTGTTCAACGTCGCTAGGCTACCGGGTGGTCGACTGGTGGTGAACGACGGTTGCCATAGAGATGGAGTTTAGGTTTTGAAGGTGATCAATTCTCATGGGTGAAGGGTCTTGGTCTATTGCGGCTGTGCAGCTTCCTCAGTATATTTTCCGGGCCTCCCTTTTTCAGATTTTTTTTTAAGTATTATTTATAGGTAGAGTCTAGGTGTAGGTTAATTTTGTGTATTTGTCAATTAGTCCCTAGGTCCTTTTGTCTTAAGTCCTTAGGGTCTTTTTATTTATTTTTTATCCCAAAGAATAGTCTAGAAGGGTCCCTAGACTACACAATGAATATTTTTTTATTATTTTATATATATATATAAATAAGATAGAAATACTACACAATGCTGAAGCTAATCTTAATTAATTAAACTAGACATGAAACTATTTTTGTATTTTCGAAATTATATAAAGATAAAAATAAGGTACTATTTGTGTTGTTTTTTTTTTTGAATTTATGAAAAATGCATAAACTAAAATATATTTTTTTATAATTTTCGTTTTTCTTGTAATAAAATAAAGTAAAATGTCAAAATTAATTGAAATGGCACTATTAGGCCTAACTTAAATATTTACACGCTAAAATATGAAAAATCTTGGGGAGGGTCAAAAATCACATGTCTACAGCTGCCCCTCTTTGATTGGAAACACGAAGAGTTTTGAGACAAAGAACGACTAGACAGGTTTTTTTGACCCGACCCTTATTCGGAGGGACCGAAACTAAAAGAAAAGGAGAATGTGACAGAGCCCTGGTATCTGTGTTGCCTACATATCCTTGGCTATAAAGGAATCAGGCTACGTGTAGTTCAGAAATGAGCGAGATGATGGAGTATGCCGAGGTGGAGAGCCAGTCGAGGTGTCGTTCTACCGAGGTTCCGGTCCGCGGCCCTGTTATTATATCCAAATCAAAAAAAATGAAAAGACTAGCTAAGCCTGTCAACTATGAGTTACAAGATTCATATCTATAAGTCTTCTGAAGCTTGATCTTGAGTCTTGAATGGTTCTTCATGCAGATTTTGGATTTGAACCGTGACGCTTGCTAGTTGCAAGTGCTAGTTCATCCTTCTTCAGCTTTTCGGACCAAACCCGGACACCACACCATGCTTGTGACTCCAGTCAAGTCTTAAGCAATTCATATCTTTAATCAATTTCTGTATTTGGATTAACTTCTTGTTGTTCTTTTTTTCCTTTATTGTGACTAAATTCTATTGATCACCTCGGATTGTTGACCCGCATTCTTGCCATGATCTTCCTTTGTTGCTGACTTGAATTGTGATCTGCGATGTTTTGCCCTTTCTCCTAGTGATGCTTGACTGCTGAAATTTGAAATATATACCTATATTCCCCAGGCGGGCTCCTGACTGCTAAAACTTTAAAATAAATGTCTCTGTTCTCCAGGCGGACTCCGGATTGCTAAAACTTGAAATAAATGCCTCTGTTCTCCAGGTGGGCTCCTGATTGTTAATACTTGAAATAAATGCCTCTGTTCTTCAGGCGAGCTCCTAATTGCTAAAATTTGAAATAAATGCCTCTGTTCTCCAAGCGAGCTCCTAATTGCTAAAATTTGAAATAAATGCCTCTGTTCTCCAGGCGGGCTCCTGATTGCTAATACTTGAAATAAATCCCTCTGTTCTCCAGGCGAGCTCCTGATTGTTAAAACTTGAAATGAATGTCTCTATTCTCCAGGTGGGCTCCTGACTGCTGAACTTGAAATGTATTCCCTTGTTCTCCAGGTGGGCACCTGATTTCAACAAAATAGACAAACACATAAGATTTTCTGCCCCAGTTTGGTAGCTGGGCACATTATGTTACCAAATATTACTAAAAATTTTAAAGCTGAAACTTGAATTGTACTTCCCTTGTTCTCCAGGTGGGCGCCTGATTGCTGAACTTGAAATGTATTTCCTTGTTCTCAAAGTGGGCGCCTGATTGCTGAAACTTGAAGTGCATTCCCTTGTTCTCCAGGTGGGTGCCTCATTGCTGAACTTGAAATGTATTCCCTTGTTCTCCAGGTGAACGTCTGATTGCTGAACTTGAAATGTATTCCCTTGTTCTCCAGGTGGGCGCCCGATTGCTGAAACTTGAAATGTACTCCCTCGTTCTCCAGGTGGGCACCTGACTTCAACAAAATAACAGACAAGGAAAATTTCTTGCCCCAGTTTGGTGGTTGGGCACGTCATATTACCAAATACTAAAATTTGAAAGCTAAAATTTGAAATGTATTCCCTTGTTCTCAAGGTGAGCGCCTGATTGCTGAACTTGAAATGTATTCCCTTGTACTCCAGGTGGGCGCCTGATTGCCGAACTTGAAATGTATTCCCTTGTTCTCCAGGTGGGCGCCTGATTGCTGAAACTTGAAATGTATTCCCTTGTTCTCCAGGTGGGCACCTGATTGCTGAACTTGAAATGTATTTCCTTGTTCTCCAGGTGGGTGCCTGATTGCCAAAACTGGAAATGTATTCCTTTGTTATCTAGGTAGGCGCCTGACTGCCAAAACTTGAAATGTATTCCCTTGTTATCCAGGTGGGGCGCCAGATTGCCAAAAACTTGAATTGTATTCCCTTGTTATCCAAGTGGGCGCCTGGTTGTCAAAAACTTGAATTATATTGCCTTGTTATCCAGGTGGGCACCTGATTACCAAAACTTGAATTGTATTCCCTTGTTATCCAGGTGGGCGCCTGATTGCCAAAAACTTAAATGTATTCCCTTGTTATCCAGGTGGGCGCCTGATTGCCAAAACTTGAAATGTATTCCCTTGTTATCCAGTTGGGCGCCTGATTGCCAAAACTTGAAATGTATTCCCTTGTTATCTAGGTGGGCGCCTGATTGCTAAAACTTTAAATATATGCCTCTGAAACTGCTGCCTTTAAACCTGATTACGCCAAAACAAACAAAACAACAGAAATTTTCCTGCCCCAGTTTGGTACTGGGCACATTTGTTAGTGTTAATTGAATCGTGTTACCAAATATCACGAAGAATTTGAAAGCTAAATCCCATTATTCAGGAAGGTCCTGATAACTCTTATCAGTTACGAACCTAAATTATATATTCTAAAGGTATTACTCCCACTACATTTGTTATCTAAGAGGTCTTAACAACTCCCCATTATCCAGGAAGGTCCTGACAACGTCTAATTAAAAACTGTTTTAACCTAAGGTATATCTACTGAAGGTACGACTTCCAGTATATCACGTTATCTAAGCAGACCTTGAAACTACGTCCCATTATCCATGAGGGTCCTGAAAACTCCTAATTGAATCCTATCTTAAACATGCAAACTTTGAAACCAACTTATATTCCTTTTGGGTACATTTATGCAAAATTATACTACTCATGATTGTTTTGAAATTTAAACTAAGTCCCATTTTCTAGGAGGGTCCTGAGAACTTACCGTCAAACTTGTCTGGTGCTTGCCTTTCCTTGCGGTGGGTTTCCCCGAAACAAATGAAATTTCTGCCTCTATTTCAATCAAAGAAAAATCTTGTAGTTTAAAGATGGTAGTTGGTTTGTGGCCTTGAACTTTGAGGGAGATTGCTCCTTCGCTTCCCATGATGACTGATTTCCACTCGAAGACCTTGCTTGTTTATGGACTAACCCCTTTCTCTGTCGTCCCCATCACATAAAATACCTTTTCTCCGTTCGAACCCAATATCTTCTATTTGTTGCATTGCATGAACTGGCGCCTTCCCAACCTTTGTGTCTCACATGAATCCCAAAGCACGTCCATTGCCCCCACTCCGTACATATGTTGTTCTTTCTTGACTTAACCACTGGCCTCACCCTCGAGGTCCGTTGCTCCTTCATTTGTCGTGATAACTGATTTCCATTCGAAGACCTTGATCGTTCCTTGACTAACCACTTCCTTCATCATGCTTAACACAGAATATACCTCTTCTCCATTCAAACCCCATACCTTCGATTTGTTGCATTGCTCTTGAACTGACATTTACCAACCTTTGTGTCTCACATGAACCACAAAGCACGACACTTGTCACCCACTCATTGTGTATGCTGTTCTTTCTAAGCCACTGGTCCTGTCCTTGAGGTCCACGACTCTCTCATCTTCCATGATAACTTTGATTTCTGCTTAGAAGATTTGTTCGTCACTAGTTTACCACCCTTTGTCAATCCTATCACAGGAAAAACCTTTGATCTGTTCACCATAATCCTTCATTTGTTGCAATGTTCATGAATTGATATATACCAAGCCTTTGCATTTCACAAGGATCCCAAAGCCTGTTGACTGTTGCTAACTCAGTGTGCCTGCTGTTCTTTCCTGATTTAAATCACTGGCCTTGGCCTCTAGATCTATTGTTCCTTCACTTGCCATGATAAATGATTCCCACTCGAAGACCTTGCTTGTTTATTGACTAAACACTTTCTTTGTTACCCTTAACACAGAAAATATCTCTGATATGTTCACCAAACCCCTCATCTGTTGCATTGTTCATGAATTAATATATACCAAGCCTTTGCATTTCGCATGAATCCCCATGGCATTTTGATTTTTACCAACTCGTGTGAGCATGTTGTTCTTATTTGACTTATGCCACTTTGATGCATTGGCCAGATCCCGTTTTGTGCAATTAGAAAGCTTGGTGGCAGATTTTGAAGTTATTTCTCACTTGTTATGACCAAACAGACTCAGGAAGAGGAAGTAAACAGGACAAAAGGAATATAGTAGGAGGACAATGAAAGAGACGATTCCTAACAAAAAACTACAAAGTAGAAAACTATCGGATGTGGATACCGACTCTAATGACCTTGACATGCACCCGCAGCCTACTCTGTTTAGCAAATCTGATGTTCGGCTATTGTTGTACCTTTTCGCCGTGAAACTAGGCTTCAATGCTCTTGTTGTACCTTTTCGACTTGTAGTGCCCCAAGGGTTTTCACCATCAAGCCTCTCTCATTTTAGTCTTTCTCTCAACTCGCTATCGCCTTATGGTGCCCGCGAAGGTTTTCACCAATAAGACTCTCTCATTTTTGTTTCTCTCAGCTTTCATCGCCTTGGGGTACCCATGAGGGTTCTCCTTAACAAGACTCTCATTCTTCAATTCCTTCGTTTGGACTGGCGTGTTACCTTTGACGTGAATCACCTCTACTCGCTTGATTTGGCATCTCTCAAAGACTGATCGGAAGGTCTTTCTTTGGACCGTAATGTGCGCTTTTGGATAGAGTTAGAAAGGAAGGGTATCAAAGGCTCAAAACAATTCTACATGGGTTTAAAATTACAACTTTTGGAATCAGATTTCTCGCAATAACCACAACTTCTGCCCCAATTTCTTTCTTGGGAACTTTTGAATTTTTATTTTGGTATGACTGAACCTCAAAGAGAGGCTGCATACATAACCTTTCGGGATCAAGTCAAACGTAGTTCATGAATTAATATATACCAAGCCTTTGCATTTCTCATGAATCCCCATGGCATGGTGATTGTTGCCAACTCAGTGTGCCTACTGTTCTTTCCTGTATTGATGCTTTGATGTGTTCACCAGATCTCGTTTTGTTCAATTGGAAAGCTTGGTGGCAGATTTTGAAGTCATTTCTCACTTGTTACGACCAAACAGACTCAGGAGGAGGAAATAAACAATACAAAAGGTACATAATAGAAGTACAATGGAAAGAGATGATTCCTAACAAGAAAACTACAAAGTAGAAACCTGTCGGATGTGGATACCAACTCTAATGACCTTGACATGCACCTGCAGCCTACTCTGTTTAGCAAATCTGATGTTCGGATCTTGTTGTACCTTTTTGCCGTGAAACCGGGCTTCAATGCTCTGTCGTCTTTCATAATCTTCGTCTGGTGATTTCCCATCTGATTCTCAATTCTCATTCGAATTGTGGTGCCCGTAGGTTTTCACCATCAAGCCTCTCTCATTTTGGTCTTTTCTCTCAACTTACCATCGCCTCATGGTACCCGCGAAGGTTTTTACCAATAAGACTCTCTCATTTTTTATTTCTCTCAGCTTTCGTTGCCTTGGGATACCCGTGAGGGTTCTCATCAACAAGACTCTCTCATTCTTCATTTCCTTCGTTTGGACTGGAGTGTTGCCCCTGATATGATTCACCTATACTCGCTTGACTTGGCATCTCTTGAAGACTGATCAGAAGGTCTTCCTTTGGACCATAATGTAGGCTTTTGGATAGGGTTAGAAAGAAAGGGTATCAAAGGCTCAAAACAATTCAACATGGGTTCAAAATTACAACTTTCGGAATCAGATTTCCCACAATAACCATAACTTCTTCCCCCGTTTCTTTCTTGGGGACTTTGGACTTTTATTTTGGTATGACTGAACCTCAGATGTAGGTTGCCTACGTACCCTTTCGGGATCAAGTCAAACGTAGTTCAGGCGACTACTTTTGTTGTTAGTCTTTTTCTTTTCCTTTTTCTTTCTTTTTTTTTTTCTTTTTCTTCCTTTTCTTCTTTTTGTTGTTTTTTTCTTCTTTTTTCTTTTCTTTTCTCTCTTTTAATTATTTTCTTTCTCTTTTCCTTTCACTTACTTTCACGCTTGTGTTTCTAATCTTTGTTACTGATTCCAAAAGAGGGGGTATGAAAGAAAATAAATAAGGCTCAAAAGGGGTAACAAAGGATAAAGTGTTTAGATAGCAGAACAAAATGCCTTCGTCATTCCAATCTCCAAAACATGCCAAGTACAAATAACACAATTAAACAAACCACAGAAAACATTCGCAACATCTTTTGATTGTACCAGACTCGATAACCATATCCTCACAATCGCCTTCTACATATGTTGAATATAAAACACCATTGGACACCACTCTCACTCTCCTTACCACGAACGGACCCCCACAATTTGGCAAACTTGCCTTTAGGGTTTCTTTATGTTCTATATGCCCCAGTTTCACATGGTTCGGGCTTCAAATGATCTTGAAGTACCTTTACTTATTTCCAAATGTCCCTACATCTTCAACATTATTTCATTGCCTCATGACTAAACTGAATTTTAAAACTAGGCTGAGGATTATATGTGCATGTCATGTCACTAGAACCAGCATGAAAATAATTGTAAAAAGAAAAGAGAACTAAACAAAAGAAAATGGCTAGAAATAATAGAAAACAGGAAATTGCACCAGAAAGGCGATAAAATGCTTCGAACAACAAGACAAGCAAGCTAGACTAGGGTTAAAACCCCGGAACAAACCTAGACAGCACTAAATGAGTTGATACGACTAAACAAAACAGGCAAAATGAAATGATAGAAGGGTTTGAGTCACAAGACAATATCTAGATTACAACCCTGAAATAACCCAGACAACAGAAATGACAATAAAATAAACCACCAAACTCCACTACGACTGACTAAGAAATGAAGTGTCTTCCCAATTACCAAGCACGACATCTTAGCCACTGAGTTTCACATCAATACTGCCAAAATGATTATCATTTTTAATCAACAAGTTCCCAAGAGGATTTGCATGCTCCCTGTCACTGTCATTGACCACAACTACCCCTTCTTGAATCATTCTCTCTATTTCCTTTTTCAAAGATCGACAATCTTCAATGCTATGCCCTTGGACATTAGAGTGGTGCATGCACTCCACGGCGGGATCAAAGCCTTTTGCATATGAGTCTGGAGTATATCCGAGGAGCGGCTCAATCAGGTCAGAATGCTTGAACTTTTCAAACAAACTTGTGAAGGATTCTCCGATGGGCGTGAAATCACCTTTCTGCCT
>MU665837.1:73105-123758 GCA_026770625.1 Nicotiana glauca
CTCATGCTCAATATCAATCGCTCAGAACAGTATCAACACCTCGGGCTCAGTATCAGTCACTCAGCATAACATCAGCCCCTCGGACTCTCTCTCAGATCATAAGGGTACCCGCACTCACTGTGGGTGTGCAGACTCCGGAGGGCCCCCCTTACGGCCCAAGCACTATATCAACATAAGGCCTGAAAGCTTTCTCACATCACTTACAAGGCCTGAAAGCCTCCTCATATCACTAACAAGGCCTGAAAGCCTCCTCACATCACTCACAAGGCCTGAAAGCCTTCTCACATCACTCACAAGGCCTGAAAGCCTCATCACATCACTCAAGCCACCTCTTGGCATATAAATGTATCTCAGGCCCTCAGCCTCATATCACTCAGCATATCCTCACATACGGCCCTCGGCCTCACTCAGTCCGAAAATCATCACAAGCCCCTCGGGCATTTGTAAAATAATAGTTCTCAGCCCAAAATATCATTTAGAAATATCATTTAAGTTTCAAATCTGGGTAAAATTGGCTGAGTTTGTAAAATAGTCGATATCAACAGGACTGAGTTCAAATAATGCATCAAAATAATGAGGAAATAGTGATAAAAATCTCTGAAGGGTTCAGATAATTGGCACAAAGCCCAAATATGGAAATCAGGCCAAATCATGATAATAACAAATAAGTTTTAGTCAAATACGCGGCAAAACCATCAATCGGGAAGGACCAAGTCACAATCCCCAATGGTGCTATACCCCACGCTCGCTATCCGGCGTGCAAGTCACCTCAATATAGCACTATGATGTGCAATTCGGGGTTTCAAACCCTCAGGATATCATTTACAATTATTACTCACCTTGAACCGGTAAAATCTCTAGTTTGCGATGCCTTTCCCCCTCAAATCGGCCTCCACGCGCGTCGAATCTATCCAAAAACAAAGAGAATACATCATAATATGCTAAGGGAACAAAGCCCAAACAAAAACAAATGATAATGGCTACAAATCCTGAAATTACCAAAACCCGAGCCCTGTGCCCACTTCTCGAAACCCAAAATTTTTTACATCAACGGATTCCTTACTACGCCTCGAGTTCATACATATTAAAATCATAAGAATCGGAGTTCAATTGACACTTCAAATCCCTAATCTTAGCTCTCTTAAGTTCAAGCCCTAACCTCCATTTATAGTCCATGATTTCTTAGATTTTCAGCCTTAATTCATGTAATAATACCATAGGATTGTGTTTCAGGTCCAAGAATCCTTACCTTATCGAAGCTCCTTGAAATCCCTCTTCAAAATCGCCCACAATTCTCCAAGTTCGAAGTTAGAAATGAGAAACCCTTAAAAATTCGCGAGGAAGACCAATTAAATATTCTGCCCAGTCATTACCGCTTCTGCGGTCATAATTTCACTTCTGCGACTACCGCTTCTGCAATTAATCCCTCCGCTTCTGCGGAAAATAACTTGACACCCTAGGCCGCATCTGCGGTCTAAAAGTCGCATCTGCAACTCCGTAGATGCGGTCCCCACTCCGCATCTGCAGTCCAGCCTAGCTATCCCCTTTTCCACTTCTGCGACTTCCACGCCGCATATGTGATACTGCTTCTGCGGTTCCAATTTCGTAGAAGCGGAAATACCAGAAGCAGCAAGCCTGCAATTTGCACAAGTCCAAAATTTACCCCGATAGCCATCCAAAATCACTCCGAGGCCCCCGGGACCTCAACCAAAAGTGCCAACCAATCCTAAATTATCATCCAAACTTGCTCCAAACATCAAAACACCTCAAACAACACCAAAATCCTCAAATTACATCGGATTCAAGCCGAAGTTCTTCTAAAACTTCCGAAACACGCATTCGATCAAAAACCCCATCAAACGACATCCGAATGACCTGAAACTTTACAAACACATCCCATATCACTTAATGAAGCTACAACAACTCTCGAAATTCCATTCCGACCCTCGGATCAAAATCCCACCCATCAACCGGAATTCACCAAAATACTAACTTCGCCAATTCAAGCTTAATTCTACACCGTACCTCCAAAATCACTTCCGATCACACTCCTAAGTCACAAATCATCTAACGAAGCTAACCAAATCATAAAAACTCCGATCCGAGCTCATACACAAATAAGTCAACTCTCGGTCAATCTTTCAAATCCAAAGCTTTCAACTGAAACTGTTCTTTCAAATTCATTCCAAACCTTCCTGAACACCAAAACCAACGATCTACATTAGTCATAATACATAACACGGGGCAAGTCATGCTGAGAACTGGCGATCAAACTGCAAAAGTTCAAAACGACCGGTCAGGTCGTTACATCCTCCCCTACTTAAACACACGTTCGTCCTCGAACGTACCCGGAGTTGTTTTAGAAGCCAATCAGTAGCTGAATAACCTTACCAAGCGTAAACCCGATGGTGATCCCACATCACCTATCTCATATAAGTCCGATAACACATTGTAACTAAAATTTCACCATCCAATCTAGCCCATAAGCCATAGAACCACACTACACTTTCTGAAATCAGACACGAGATCTGAACCTCACATCTCTATTCAGAATAAGCCCGAACCAGCTGTAATAAGCCATACCTTCAACCTCAGGTGTAGTTATATGATATACCGCATAACTCAAACACTCGAAACGATGACTTCTATTCACAGCAGCTGCATACAACACCCGAATACCGGTAGAAAACCTCTTATCAACTAAGGTCTTATTTCAACACTTTAATATGCTGCTAATGATAATTGAAACATGCAATAAACTGTAACCATCTATCAGGTCAACCATTCATGAAGTCACTTCCTTTTTGGCTAATACCACAACAGATTTCCGAGCCGAACCTCATCATTATCCTTCCAACAAGCTAAAATCAAATTCGTTCATCTTCATTAATGACCCCAACGATCACCTCGAATCCAAAACACCACTCTAGTGACATGACACATCACTACAGGCCTAAGCCACAACTTGTATAATTCGTGCACCAATAAGAAATGGTCTGAATATACTCAAATCATGAAAATGACCCCAAACAAAAGAGTTGTACCTCAAGCTCATCAATACCATCACAACACAAAGCTGAGACCTTGTCTCACATCATAGAAATAGAACACATATATCTATCCCAAAAGGTTATATTCCCACGTAGCCTTACTACAATGCGTGATCCTATCCAAACACTACTACCCATGGAACACCTCAAGTCACTATGCTCAAAATCGACAGCCATGCACAATTTGACGTCTGGAACCAAAGCAAATCATTACATCCACGATGAAACAAATAAGATACGCCACGCAACCCGATAGGACATAACCGATACGCCGTTCACTGAGCAACGCTCAATTACTCTTCCCGCTTGAATCCCACTAAGAGACCCCAATTGATTCGCACCATATGTGCCTATAACCAACAAATCATAACATCTTGCGACACAGAAAGGTAACTCATAGATATCCCCCGATCATTGATAAGCTCAACAACGATCGAATCAATACCTCCCTCAACAATGCCATTCAGAGCGAACCAAGCCGACTCAAGATAGAACACTCCCCCACATTGGCCTGCCAACGAACTCCTTATCAAGGAAACCTGAAACTGCTCCTTCCACCTCTATAACATTGTCGGTGCTATACGATACGATATAGGGCACCAAATCAACACCGAAATCCACAACCTTGCCCGGTGACATGCCCATCCATAAGAAACACCTCCGAGAAGTCCCTCACTACCAGAACGGAATAAATATAAGGAGCCTTAGCACTGACACTCATCATAAGAGCCCAGATAAGGAAGACAAATCCTTCCCAATCGCCCGCTAGGTCTTCAAAATATAAAAATCCCAATAGGACATAATCTGTCGAACATCGCCACTCAATCCGTGGTATTTCCCGACATAGCCAACAACGCCATCTTACCGCAATAGTCTAGAGTAACATAACACAGAAACAACCAGTCTACACCCCAATATCATATCCGCAATCTAACATACCAAGCAAAGAAAGATCCCATCGGGCCTCCAAATCCCGATAGTTGCTAAACAATGCCGATGCACACGATCTACGACCACAACAACCCTGGATATGAGAATTTCTGGTCTCCAATTCCATGTAGCACACAAGTCACCATACCTGATCCCAAATTCCGCCGTCCGAATAGATATCACCCCTCAGGTACCCAATCATTCCACGAAAGATATTCTAAAGTTCCCATGTGCCATACAAGCAACTCGAATATCAGCCTGAAAGTGCTGCAATACTACTGAAGTGCCATCAACTTAATTACCTTGCCCTTTTTCTGAAACCTATACTCTCGTCAAATCACTTCCAACTAACAATATCATTTCCTTAATTATCTGAGGCTACCCGCTGCCTGAGAGTGTTATGAACTTCCTTTCAGAATTGAACTGAAACCTCATACACGCAATCTCGATCCTCCACAACGTACCGCTATGCCATATCATCCAAGGATAATAGGAAACCTTTTATCTCCCTTCCGATCCATAGACATCTACGCACTCAACTAGTCAAGAACTTCCATTGATCCCATCTAGAACAAAATCATTACACATCCCATACCTCTCATATTCGTAGAAAATACACCTCTCCAGCCACGGTAGAAATCAACAAGAACTCTCCCAATTTTGTTTGCACAAATTAAACTGCTAGGACTGAATCCTTCTAACTAGACCAAGCTAAGCAAGCCATCCAAGCCCATGAGCATTGCTGCAAAATACCTGTAAGAACCCATTACCTCGAACACATACAAAGAATTGATCATATCCTTACCATAACGATTCGGTCTACTATCAAACTATTCCATCTATCTAAATTTCCTTCTGATTCATTTTCAACTTGATGTTCCCTCTTGTTGTAGTACACAATCTCTCAACCCAGGCTCACTACACGAGACCTAAGCACAAGACCACACTATCTAAGACCCATAAGTCGTTGAATACTCTCTCAAATATCCCCAGAAACACCACATTTCAGAATACTTTACTCTGAAAAACTTCCTACGAATCTAAATTTGTTACCTTTACCTTACAGATACCGATAGATAGGATCCCATAATTGACATGAAAATACTACATGTCTTGACCTTTTTCCAATTAAAACACAGTCTCTAACCATATACACAACCTTAAGATACCCGATTATTTCTTGTAGAATCTTGAACATATTATATTCATTCTCGAAAGTCATTCACTCTTATTCAAACTACAAATTACCTGACCTAACAAACAGAACCACTCGTTCCTAATTGGCACCCCAATACCGCAAAATGAAATCCTCATCCCAATACAACCAAGTAACTCCATGCTCTATGCGCCGAGCATTCTTTACCAACAACACTCTAGACATGCCGCGATTCTCATGCCCTATGAAGCATAGTGTAACCTTTGCCAAAATTTTACTTTACTCTAGCCATAGCTAACTCACTCGCACGCCCCAAACTGGAACCAACGTAGCACATAATCGTGCAATCAACTTCTCACAGCAGACTACCCCACTTGGCTCGAAGCCATGGATCGCGATACACTCAATAACTCATAACACTTTTACTCCATTGATGCCACAATACCATAGTGAGATTAAACTCAAATCATTTATAAGTTTATGAAAACACAGATCATCCAGTACTGTAATTCCTATGCCAATCTCGCATTCATCACCACAACAGTTAAGTCCACTCTCTTAAGCGACCCGAAATTTCAAATTTCAACACGTACCCTTAAATTACACATGAGATCTTCTAACATACACATAATGATCACACCACTTCAGAACACTCCGCATGAGATAACCCACTTGCTTCACCTCAATATAACATTTCCGAATACCTTCCACCGTCATACACATTACACAATTACTTAGTCTTCCTGAGTCCGAACTCATACCGCAACATGAAATTTACTTTACCCCCAACTAGGAGACCAAAAAGACTCTTCACACGCCTATAACTCGGAGGTACGCATCCAGTCATGATGGAAATCATATACTTAATAGCTCACCTATCATCCAGCAGATCTTTCTCGTTTCTTCCAAGTTACATAGATACATCCTGCATTACTAACATACTCATCACATGGCTATTCAACTGTCACTTCCACTAATAGGGACACTGCCAAATATATGAGTTCAAAACACTTACTCACACAATCAGCACATCAGTGCTCAAGCCATAGGCAAAGATCCAGCCTCAAGTCCTCCAGACTGGCCCCACATCAAACTCACAGAGATCACATCTCGCCCCTTGATCGGGGAATCACAAGCCATCATGGCATATCTGATACTGAGCACTAATGCTTGCATACAAACGCTTGGAAGGAATTTCAAGAGTTTCTTTTCAAGCTAAATTAAGGACGCACGATAAGAATTCAAGAATGTGAAGTTTTCCTAAAGGTTCTGTAGCCTCTCGAGGATAAATACAGACGTCCCCATACCAATCCGTGAGACTCTACTAAACCTGCTCATGACTCGTGAGACCTAGTAACCTAGGCTCTGATACCAACTTGTCACGACCCAAACCCCGCACTGGTCGTGATGGCGTCTCTCGTGAAGACGAGGCCAGCCAACTAACCCAACATGTTTTTTCATAAATAGTTAAACATAAGTAAACAACTTAAATATGACTTAATAGTATTAATTAGCGGAATTACAACCCAACACAACCCTAATCGGGGTGTCACAAGTCATGAGCATCTATCTGAATGTAAATCCACAACAAGGTCCAAAATATACAGAACCGAAATAATGAACAAAAGAGAGAAATATGGTGCTGCGAACGCTGACAGTCACCTCCTTAATTCATATAACTCTGCCTCTGATAGGCCAAACCCGCTTCTGGGTGAATAGATAAAGCATCTGCACACAAGGTGTAGGGAGTAAAGTGAGTACACCAACTCAGTGAGTAATAAAATTAAATAATAACTGAGCAGTAAGAAATCACGTAAAACAAACCATCATGCTATATAAAAGCAGGGCACAATCCTTTGAGAAAACAGTGAAGTTGTGAAACCTTTGGAAATATCTTGGCTCAGGATAAATCTCTTTAGAAAATGATCTTTCCAACAGTTACGAAATGATTTCAAAATGGTTAGTGCCGATAAGCACAGAAAATTCACCCCTCGGGCACAAATACCACAGTATAACAGGTAAAAAGGCAAGTAAATATGCAAGATGAGCACATAAAAGTTCGCCCCTCGGACAATATCTCAAAACAGTACCAGCCCATCGTGCTCAATATCAATCGCTCAGAATAGTATCAGCCCATCAGGCTCAGTATCAGTCACTCAGCAGAGCATCAGCCCCTCGGGCTCACTCTCAGATCATATGGGTACCCGTGCTTACTGTGGGTGTGCAGACTCTGGAGGGGCCCCCTTACGGCCCAAGCGCTATATCAACATAAGGCCTGAAAGCCTTCTCACATCACTCACAAGGCCTGAAAGCCTCCTCACATCACTCACAAGGTCTGAAAGCCTCCTCACATCACTCACAAGGCCTGAAAGCCTCCTCACATCACTCACAAGGCCTGAAAGACTCCTCACATCACTCAAGCCACCTCGTGGCATATAAATGTATCTCAGGCCCTCGGCCTCATATCACTCAGCATATCCTCATATACGGCCCTCGGCCTCACTCAGTCCGTAAATCATCACAAGCCCCTCGGGCATTTGTAAAATAGTAGTTCTCAGCCCAAAATATCATTTAGAAGTATCATTTAAGTTTCAGATCTGGGTAAAATTGGTTGAGTTTTTAAAACAATAGATATCGATAGGACTAAGTTCAAATAATGCGTCAAAATAGTGAGGAAACAGTGATAAAAATCCCTGAAGGTTCAGATAATTGATACGGAGCCCAAATATGTCAATCAGCCCAAATCATGATAATAATAAATAAGTTTCAGTCAAATACGCGGCAAAATCATCAATCGGGACGGACCAAGTCATAATCCCCAACGGTGCTCTACCCCACGTTTGCTATCCGGCATACAAGTTACCTCAATATAGCACTATAATGTGCAATCCGGGGTTTCAAACCCTCAGGATATCATTTACAATCATTACTCACCTCCAACCGATGAAATCTCTAGTTTGCGATGCCTTTCCCCCTCAAATCGGTCTCCACGCGCGTCGAATCTATCCAAAAACAAAGAGAATACATCATAATATGCTAAGGGAACAAAGCCCAAACGAAAACAAACGATAACGGGTACAAATCCTAAAATTACCAAAACCCGAGCCCCGTGCTCACTTCTCGAAACCCAAAATTTTTTACATCAATGGATTCCTTACTATGCCTCGAGTTCATACATATTAAAATCATAAGAATCGGAGTTCAATTGACCCTTCAAATCCCTAATCTTAGCTCTCTTAAGTTCAAGCCCTAACCTCCATTTATAGTCCATGATTCTTAGATTTCTAGCCTTAATTCATGTAATAATACCATAGGATTGTGTTTTAGGTCCAAAAATCCTTACCTTATCGAAGCTCCTTGAAATCCCTCTTCAAAATCGGCCACAATTCTCCGAGTTCGAAGTAAGAAATGAGAAACCCTTAAAAATTCGCGAGGAAGACCAATTAAGTATTTTGCCCAGTCATTACTGCTTCTGTGGTCATAATTTCTCTTCTGCGACTACCGCTTCTGCGGTTCCTCCCTCCAGTTCTGCGGAAAATAACTTGACACCCCAGGCCGCATCTATCGTTTAAAAGTCACATCTACGACTCCGCAGATGCGGTCCCCACTCCGCATCTGGGGTCCAGCCTAGCTATCCCCTTTTCCGCTTCTATGACTTCCACGCCGCATATGCGATACCACTTCTATGGTTCCAATTCCGTAGAAGCGTAAATACCAGAAGCAGCAAGCCTGTAATTTGCACAAGTCCAAAATTCACCCCGATAGCCATCCGAAATCACCTTGAGGCTCCCGGGACCTCAACCAAAAGTGCCAACACATCCTAAAACATCATCCAAACTTTCTAAAATCATCAAAACACCTCAAACAATACCAAAATCCTCAAATTACATCGGATTCAAGCCCAAGTTCTTCTAAAACTTCCGAAACATGCATTCGATAAAAAACCCAACCAAATGATGTTCGAATGACATGAAACTTTACACACACATCCCAAATCACTTAACGAAGCTATAGTGACTCTCAGAATTCCATTCTGACCCTCGGATCAAAATCTCACCTATCAACCGAAATTCGCCAAAATACTAACTTCGCCAATTCAAGCCTAATTCTTCTCCGGACCTCAAAAATCACTTTCGTTCACATTCCTAAGTCACAAATCATCTAACGAAACTAAACAAATCATAAAAACTCCGATCCGATCTCATATACAGATAAATCAACTCTCGGTCAAACCTTTCAAATCCAAAGCTTTCAACTGAAATTGTTCTTTCAAATTCATTCCAAACCTTCCTGAACACCAAAACCAACGATCTACATTATTCATAATACATAACACGGGACAAGTCATGCCTGAGAACTAGCGAACAAAGTGCAATAGTTCAAAACGACTGGTCGGGTCGTTACAGTGGATGTTTCTGCTAAGAGTTGGTTAATGGACATGGGCGGGCAAGAGAGTTTCTTGACTTATTGACTTTATGAGCAGCTATGAGTTTCTGCATGTTTCTTTATCATGGGCTATGCTGTGGAAATCCGGAACAAGGTTGTATTCAATAAGAAATATATTGTCGGCATCCAGGATGTAATTTGAGCAGTGGTCAGAGGTTATAGCATCGAGTATGTGAGTTGTGTGGAACAATATGTGATAGTATTCTGGATCTGAATTTTTGGCTCAATTCATCTTATTCGGGTGTATTAATTAGGAGCTCATGCAATGGTTCGATGGATTTGGAACGGCTCTGGGCACGTTCGAGGACGAACGTGTGTTTAAGTGGAGGAGGATGTAACGACCCAATTGGTTATTTTGAGAAATTGCATCTAGTTTGGCAGTTTGAGGTCACGAGCAGCTTCATATTATGTGCATCGACTTGCATGCATAGTCTGAGCGTGAATCCAGAAAGCTTTTATGTGAAAATATAAAAAATATAGTAATTTAGAGAGTTAAATTTTGGTTTTTAGTTGACTTTGGTCAATATTTTTGGTAAACGAAAATGGATCTATCTCACAATAATCTCGGGAGGTCCGCGGTAAAATATGGAACTTGGGCGTATGCCCGAAATTGAATTCCGAGGTCCCTAGCCTTAGAAAACAATTTTTGAAGAAAATTGTTGTGCTGGTTTTTACAAGAAATAAAGAAATAAATTAATGTTTGAAGTCGTTGATATCGGGCCCGTATTTTGATTTCGGATCTCGGTATAAGTTTGTTATGATATTTAAGTCCTATCTGTAAAATTTGGTGACAACCGGAATTGATTTGATGTGATTTGGACGTCCAATTGAAAAATTAGAAAATTTTAGTGTCCTTGAGAAAATCATTAGTTTTGAGGTTAAATTCGTATTTTTTGATGTTATTTTGATAATTTGATCATACGAGCAAGTCCGTATGATTTTTTTAGACTTGCGTACATGTTTGGTTTGGAGCCCCGAGGGTTTGGGTGAGTTTCGGATAGGTTTAGGCTATGTTGCGCTTGTTTTTTAATGCTTCATCGTCGTTTCTTTAAGAAAAAATAATATCATATTGAGAAAACGAGATCCAAATTCTGTTTTTTCTAACCACTAAATCTGTATCAAAATTACGGAGCCATAGGATAAATAATCATTGAATTTGGACATCGTATGAGGAAGTTATGGTCATTTTCGTGTCGAAAAAAATTGTTCTTTTTGGTGTGTTCGCAAATGCGAACTTTTCCATCGCATTTGCGATGTCCGGTTTGCAAATTTGAACTTTTTGTCACAAATTCGACTTCTGCGAGCCCTTCTTTGTTCGCAACTTTTTGAGGGTTCGCAATCGCAAATGCGACATTTGAGACCTATTAAGAAAGGTTTTTGATGAGATTTTCACCCATTTTTTAATTTTCTCAAACCCTAAACCTCCATGAGTGATTTTCCAAAGACCTAAACTTCTCCAAATCATTGGTTAAGTGTCACTAATAAATTTTTAACTATATTTTTTGATTATATCTTAGATTTAACATCAAATTCATGAGAATCTAAAGGAAAATTTAGGGAAAATTGTGAAATCTTTCAAAAATGTAAAATGAAGATTTGCCCGACCAAATATTATCGAAATTAGATAATTTTTGTATGGGTGAACTCGTTGCGTAATGGGTATTCGATTTTTATAAATTTTGTCGGGTTCCGAGGTGCGGGCTCGAGGAGTTGACTTTTTACAAATTGCATAAGAATCATAGTTTTGTTAATTGAAAATGTTTTCTTTTGCATTTTTGATGTATTCAAGTTATTTTTTGCTAGATTGAGCCGAGCATTGATGAATTGGTAAAGGAAAAGCTAAATTGAGTTTTGAATTGGCCGGATTGAGGTAAGTATCATGTCTAACCTTGTGGGAGGATTCCACTTAGGAATTGAGTCTTCTATGCTAATTGTAGTCCATGCATGCGAGGTGACGAGTGTGTGCTCGGACTTATTTATGGGAAATTTGCCTCTAGGGTTCTTAGGTCCTTATGTTAAAAGTATCTCATTATGATTGGATTTCCTAGTTGCTTAAATTGCCTCTATATGCTCCATATAACATTGTTAGCCTTCCTCTAATTCTTACATATTACATTGACACTTAATTGCCTTAATTGAAGTGATCGCCTTCCTCATTGTTTTGATACTTCTTGATTGTAAGTTCCTCTATGACTTCGTGTAAATAGGTTACATGTCCAATTGTTGTGGTTACCGGTGTAGTTATCACGTGCTTTTTATTTCTTGTTGTTTAGTTGAGGTTTCATTATGAAGTTAATTGTTGGTACAAGTTTGGTTATAGCTGATTCCCTTACCGGGACATAGTTAATTCTTACTGTTGGTTCCCTTGCCAGGACGTATGTATTGTTGTTGTTGACTCCCTTGCCGGGATATTGTTGTTTCCTTATTACTCCCTTTACGGGATTCTTTTATGGTTGGTGTTGATTTGTATATTGGGATCAGGTTGCACGACGCAACATTATTATATGGGATCGGGTTGCACACTGCAATAATATTATATAATTTGGATCGGGTTGCACGTCGTAACAATATTATATGATTTGGATCGGGTTGCACGCCGCAACAATATTATATGATTTGGATCAGGTTGCACGCCGCAACAATATTACATTATTTGGATCAGGTTGCACGCCGCAACATCACTATATGATTTGGATCGGGTTGCATGCCGTAACAATATTATATTGGATCGGGTTGCACGCCACAACATCATTAAATAATTTGGATCGGGTTGCACACCGCAACAAGAAAGAATAAAAGTGACTATTGATTCTTATGGTGAGAACGAGAGTAAAACCACGAAGGGTGATGCCGTGCACTTTCTGCTGCTGTGTTTATTTGTTGTTATCAATTAAAATGTTTAAACTATTTAATTCCTTTGTTGTTGTGATCCTTTCTGTTAGAACCCATAATGATTTCAATACCTTACCGTATTTCTATCTATACACGTTCCAATAGTTCAAACTTCAATAATTGTTACATCCTTAATTCAATTAATTTCTCAATTATATCCCCTTAAACCATCTGAGGTTGTATTTTTCTTAAAAAAGAATTTCTACTAAGTTTTAAGTTATTGACTCTCATGTTAAAGGTAATAATCCATTCGATGTTATATTTTAAATTAAAAGCGGTACTTTTTTTACTCAAAGGATTTCCAAAGAAACAACTTCATCTTTTCTCACTAGCTTTCCTAATTAACTTAGAAGTTGTAATTTTACTTATATTAGGTAAATAGGACTTCTTGGACATATTGAGTGCATTGTACGGATATTATATATTGTATAGCATGTGGATTTTGTTGTTAAAAGTGAAATGGAAAAAATATGGGGGAACAAGGTGCCATGTGTGCTGAAGGGTAGGAAGTTAAGATTAAGATATAAGAAATCGAGGGTTGAGATGGTCGGGATTGTGTACTAGACATGATGTGATTGATTTAGTTGGCATTGCCTTCTTTATTTGGATACAATCTTACTTGTCTCTGTTCTTGTTATGTCAGTGTTGATTTACTTGGTTATCTAATTTACTTGGTTATCGCCGTTACTACCCGTGTTCTCCCTTATTTGTTCCTAATGTTTGTATTTTGATTTCTCTCCGCTATTAGTATTACCTCTGTAAGGCCCCGTGAAAACTTCTACTCAAAACTCGATTAGAAATATGTGTTAGGAATGTGTAGCTCACAGCGGTTCGGATCCTTTGGACTGATCTATGCATTAAAAAGTGAAGGAATAATGTTTTCCAGAAAATTGCATTTCTGCGGTCCACTATGCGATCGCAGAACAGCTAATGCGGACCGCATAGTTGCCGTAGAGTGAATTAGTGTGTTGGTCAGATTTGAGGTCAACTGTGCGGTCAATTATGCGATCGCATAATTGATATGCGGACCGCATAGTCGTCGCATAATCCCTTTGGGATTTTGTAAGAGGCAGTTCTGCGGTGCATTATGCGACCGCAGAACGGGTATGCGGAACGCATTTCTGTCGCATACCAAAACAGTGTCTTCAGGTTTTGGGTTTTGCGGTCCATTCTGTGGACAGCATGTCAGATTTGCGATCGCAGATTCAAGTTAGGCTCCTAATTTCTAATTTTTGAAATCCGACCCCATGTCATTATATCTTGTGCAATAGCTCATTTGAGCCTAATTTCCTGGTACTTTTAGAGTGAGAAAGAGGGTCTAAGAGAGGGGAGTGCTTTGCATCAAATATTGCTCAACAAATCCTTGTTAAACATTGAAGATGATAAAGTAAGGAACCTAAACACTCATCCCAAGAGATAAAACTTCATCACCTCAGCTCTTAAATTTTAAACATAGCCATAAAGGGCCATTACTGAGGTAATTTATGGGTATAAGGATGGAATTCTTGCATGCATATAAGATCATAGAGTATCGGGAATTTTTGAATTAAAAAGAAAGCAATTAGGGTATAAAATAATATAAATCTCTCACAAAAAGGACCTAAGATGCCAATGCACCCCTAGTGCTTGATAATATGCTCAAACGAGATAGAATCCTAACCTTGTCTCTAATTCTTGGTTTGATTTGTAATTCTTGTACAATAGATTGAAGTGCTAAGAGTTTCGGAATTTTGTAAGGATTAAGGAAAGCTTTATTGAGGTACATATGGCTAAAACCTTGTCTTTTAAAAGTTGAGCTTCATCGGTATTTGTGCGAATATGGTAAGATTAAAGTTGAATTGTTGTATTAATTGTTGTTTACATGAATTTGGGATTGCGACCTTATATGCGTGAAGGGTGTGTCTCAATATGATCATTGTGCTATTCTTGATAACTTGATGGGGTGCAAGGAATATGAATCATGTATTGAAATGTTTAGCCTTAAATTTAGATCGAAGTTGCATTGTTCTGCTATCTACGTGAAGTCTTATCTTTCCTTACAATTTAAACTGCTCTTGTGTGCACCTACTATCCTAAATGGAAAATCTAATATTGAAATTGGGAACGATGTAAAATGAGGCCTAGTGCCAAGAACGATGTGATAAGTTGTGGCCCCAAGTGCCTATGAAATTATGTATGTGAAGCAAATTGATTAATGAGAAAGGTATAATACCTTGGTAAGTCGGCCTAGCCGATCGGGCCGAGATCGGACTTCAAGCAAGATAGCGGTGGTATTGTGAATAAATTGTGAAAGAAAGGGAAAAACGAGATTGTGATTGAAGCGTATGTCTCAAATGAGTCAACCTAGTCGATCAGGTCGAGATTGGACTCCGCTCAAGATAGTGGTGGTATTGTGAGCAATGATGAATAATATGAACTGCCCCAAACTAAAAGCTATGGAAAATGATTTACAAGTTGTATGATTCTTGTATTTTGTAATGCGGTGATCGTTTAAAGATTTTAGTTATACTTGTGATTTCTTAATCTTGTATGAAAGTTCTTTCTAACTAGATGGTGTTTAGTTATACATACTAGTACTATTCCAGGGTACTAACCTCCCTTTTTCCGGGGGCACTACATTTTTAAATGAATGTACGTGGCTCCATTGCGGATAGTGTCGATTGCGCGTAGCATAGTACCTTCTTCTCAAAGTCTTGGTGAGTCCTTTTCTCCTTCAAGGGGTTATATTGCACATCTTTTGTTGTGGACTTCCACTTTTGAGGTATAGCCGGAGCCTTGTTGTCGGCATTGTCATACTCGTCTTTTGCATCCATAGAGGCTCCGTAGACAGGTTGTGGGTAGTGTTGGGTATTGAAATTAAAGTAGAAATATCAATGTTTGGCAAAGATTTAAAAAACTTGTAATATTTTGATAATTATGTTTTAAGTTGTTAATGGAATACTTACTAAGTATGATTAATGGAGTTCATCTCCTATTTATTCATAAATTAGTTTGGGTAGAAGGAAACCTAACAGGCTTGCTCAGTCGGGTTTACCCGGTTGAGCGTCGGTCGTGCCCCTCAATTCTTTGGGCGTGCCAAACTTGGTATCAGAGCCTAAGGTTTTAAAGTACCCTAGGTTGTCTCGGAGCCGTGTCTAGTAGAGTCCTTCTTATCGGTGTGAAGTCGACCACATCTACAAGGTGGAAGCTACTTGGGCAATAGGAATAACACCCTTCTTTGATATTCTAGATCATGCTGTGAAACTGTTCCCTCTCTAATTAGTGCATTGTTCTATCTTTCAGTAAATGGCACCTAAGAGGAAAGCGAGAATTGGCCAAGAAGCCAATGCTACCTTAGGAATGGTTGATGAATCACTACTTGATATTGTGGGTGAGGGTAGTCACCCTGCTATCACCCTGCCTCGTTCATCTATTCCAAAGCAGACTACCCCAGTTCCTACATCTGCGGAGGGTGCCACTATCCCTCCAATTGATACTCCAATTCCGCCTCCAGCTCCAGCCTCTGGTTTTGGTATTTCTGATGGGGATATTAGGGGAGCTATTCAGATGTTGACTCAGCTAGTGGCCTCTCAGGCCCAAAGGTCAAATGCCACACCCAGTTCATCTAGCCAGCAAGGGGATTCCACCAGTTCCAGGGTGAACAGATTTCTTCAGTTAGACCCTCCAGTGTTTACGGGAGAGGACCTTCAGGATTTTATTGATGAGACACACAAGACCCTCAGGGTTATACGTGCAACTAAGACAGAGGGAGTAGAGTTGGCTGGCTACCGTTTGAAAGGGGTGGCCTATTCGTAGTTTGAGTTGTGGGAAGATTCATGTGAGGAGGGGAGCCCTCCGGTGAGGTGGAGCAAGTTTGCCGATGCATTTATAGACTATTTCCTGCCTGCCGAGACAACGGTAGCCCGTGCAGCGGAGTTTGAAAATCTGAAGTAGGGTAGCAGAAGTGTATGGGAGTACCATATGGAGTTTGCCCGCCTGTCCAAATATGCTATCCACATGTTGCCTACGATGGAGGCTAGGGTGTGTCGGTTTGTTCAGGGCCTCAATCATTTGACTATTAATGAGGTGTCTACAGCTGTATTGAATTCTGATATGAATTATGATAAGATGGAAGCATTTGTTCAGGCCATAGAGAACCGTAACCTGAAGAATAGAATGGAGAGAGAGAGGGTAGCAGAAACGCCTGGTCTGCATGCAACATGGGCGAGTCTCTAGGTGGGGGAAGATCAGCTTTCCGGGGAGGATCATCTGGGCCATACCAGTCTGTTACACAGTCTTCAACTAGTGCACCGCTATCAGGGCCTAACCAATAGTAGCAGTGGAGTCGTTTTAGGCCTAGTCAGGACAACAGGGGATCCCACCAACGGGGCCGATTAGGAGAGAGATCCCAGTAGCAGCAGAGGTCCCCGTGCCCCAGGTACAGGAAGATGCACTCGGGGATTTGCTACATGGATTTGCCCGTATGTTATGGATGTAGGATGAGGGGTCATATTCAGAGGCATTATCACGTATCCCGCTAGGGAACAGTTAGGGGCACAAGATAGCCTGCCAGCCCAGCAGTTCCTACATCTTTAGCCACCTCTCCAGCTCGAGGTACCCCTAGCACCCGCAGGGCATGGTACAGCTAGTGGTGGTGCGAAGAGTTCGGGAGGACCCAGCTGGTTCTATGCTATGAGTGGTCGCCATACTACAGAGTCTTCTCCAGATGTTGTTACAGGTATTCTGACTATCCAATCTCATGATATGTACGCACTTATTGACCCTGGTTCCACTATGTCCTATGTAACCCCTTTTGTTGCTATGGAATTCGGGATAGAACTAGAACAGCTTCAACCATTCTCCGCATCTACTCCGGTTGGTGAGTCAATTTTGGCTACTCGATTTTATATGAGTTGTGTTGTCACGGTGTGTGGTAGGGATACCATGGCCGATCTTATTAAATTGGGAATGGTTGATTTTGATGTAATAATGGGGATGGATTGGCTTTCTTCATGTTTTACCAAGCTTGACTCTCGAACTAGAACTATGAGGCTTGAGTTTCCTAATGAGCCCGTAGTTGAATGGAAGGGGGATAAAGTAGCGCCTAAAGGTTGGTTTATTTCTTACCTTAAGGTTGCAAAGATGATCAACAAAGGGTGCATCTGCCATTTTGTTCAGGTTACGGACATCGATGCCGAGGCACCTAGCCTTGAGTCCGTACTGTTATGAATGAATTTTCAGATGTCTTTCCAGATGAACTCCCTAGAAACCCCCCCCCCCCCAGATAGGGAGATTTATTTTGGGATCGATGTGATGCTAGGCACACAGCCTATATCAATTCCACCTTACAGGATGGCACCAGCGAAATCGAAGGAACTAAAGGAGCAATTGAAGGATTTGTTAGAAAAGGGTTTCATCTGGCCAAGTGTGTCACCATGGAGCACACCGGTTTTGTTTGTAAGGAAGAAAGATGGGTCGTTACAAATGTGTATAGACTACCTACAGCTTAACAAAGTCACCATAGAAAACAAATACCCTCTACCCAGATTAAATGACTTGTTTGACCAATTGCAAGGTGCTATGTGTTTTTAAAAGATTGACTTGCGGTCCGGGTATCACCAATTGAAGATAAGGGAGCAGAATATTCCAAAAACAGCTTTTCAGGACTCGGTATGGATACTTTGAATGTCTAGTATTGTCTTTTGGGCTAACAAATGCCCCGACAGCTTTCATGGATCTTATGAATCGAGTCTTCAAACCTTTGCTAGACTCCTTTGTAGTAGTGTTCATTGACGATATTCTTGTGTATTCCCAAAGTCGAGAGGATCATGCTAACCATCTCATGGCAGTTTTGCAGACTCTTCAGCAGCATCGATTATATGCGAAATTTTTCAAATGTGAATTTTAACTCGAATCTGTCGCGTTCTTGGTCATGTCATCTCCAGGGAAGGGATTATGGTTGATCCTCAAAAGGTTGCAGTAGTGAAAAATTGGCCTAGACCTACCACTCCAACAGAGATTTGCAGTTTATTGGGTTTGATTTCAGCACCGGTATTAACCCTGCTAGAGGGTACAAAAGGGTTTGTGGTGTATTGATACGCTTCAAAGATCGGGCTCGGGTGTGTGTTAATGCAGTATGGCAAGGTTATAGGCAACTAAAGAATCATGAAAAGAACTATCCAACTCATGACATAGAGCTTAAGGCAGTGGTGTTTGCGCTAATGATTTTGGCAATATTATCTATATAGGGTCTATATGGATGTATTCACGGACCACAAGAGCCTTCAATATATTTTCAAGCAGAAGGAGTTGAATCTGAGGTAGAGAAGATGGCTAGAGTTACTCAAGGATTATGACATTGATATTCTCGATCACCCGGGAAAGACTAATGTTGTGGCAGATGCTCTTAGTAAAAAATTTATGGGAAGTTGGGTCGTTTGAGGGCAGATCAGAGGCCATTGGCCTGGGAGGTTCATCAATTAGCCAGTATGGGAGTACGCCTTGCGGACTTTAATGATAGAGAGGTAATTGTGCAGAATAGGGCTGAATCGTCGCTTGTGGCAGAGGTGAAAGAAAAGCAATTCAACGATTCATTATTAGAACAGCTGAAAGAGGGGATCCATAAACACAAGACCACAGCTTTCTCCCTTGGCATGGATGATGGTACCCTACGGTTCCAAGGCCGCCTCTATGTTCTGAATATTGATGGTCTTCGGGGAAGGATCATGACAGAAGCTCACACTTCCAGGTATTCAGTGCACCCAGGTTCTACAAAAATGTATCATTATCTCAAGGAAGTTTATTAGGGGAACAACATGAAGAGGGATGTGGCGGACTTTATGACAAGGTGTCCGAACTGTCAGCAAGTGAAGGCCAAACATCAAAGACCCAGAGGACTGGCTCAAAGCATAGAAATACCAATGTGGAAATGGGAAATGATCAACATGGATTTTATGGTGGAGTTACCGCACACTTCGAGCAAGTTTGACTCAATTTGGGTGATCGTGGATCGACTCACAAAATCAACACACTTCTTTCTAGTCAAATATATAGACACAGCAGAACAGTATGCTCCGTTGTATATAAAGGAAATAGTCAGGTTGCATGGTACTCCAGTCTCAATCATTTCAGATCGAGGGGCTCAGTTCATGGCTAACTTTTGGAAGAAATTCCAACAAGGTTTGGGCACACAGGTAAATCTTAGCACAGCTTTTCACCCCCGGACCGACAGGCAAGTAGAGCGAACTATTCAGATACTTGAGTACATGTTGCGTGTGTGTGCTCTTGATTTCAAAGGTAGCTGGGATTATCATTTACCACTCATAGAGTTTGCTTACAACAATAGCTTCCACGCTAGTTCAGATGGTGCCATTTGAGGCATTGTACGGTAGAAGATGTAAGTCTTCCATCGGGTGGTTCGAGTTGGAGAAGCTGAATTGATAGGGCCGAACCTTGTGCACCAGGACATGGAGAAAGTCAAAATTATTGAGGAAAGGTTAAAAACTTCTCAGAGTTGCCAAAAGTCTTACTCGGACGTCCGTCGTAGGGATTTGGAATTCAAGGAAGATGATTGGGTATTCTTGAAGGTTTCCCCCATGAAAGGTATCATGCGGTTTGGGAAGAAAGGAAAATTGAGTCCAAGGTATGTCGGGCATACAGAATCATTCAGCGGATTGGTCAGGTGGAATACAAGCTCGAGCTGTCACCCGAGATGTCATAGGTACATCTGGTCTTCCATGTGTCTATGTTGAAGAAGGTAGTTGGAGATTCGTCCAGTATTGTGCCAATTGAAACTATTGAGGTCAATGAAAAGCTATCCTACAAAGAAGTTCCAGTTGTCATTCTTGATAGGCAAGTCCAGAAATTGAGGAATAAGGAAATTGCCTCCGTAAAAGTGTTATGGTGGAACCAACAGGTTGAGGAAGCCTCTTGGGAAGCCGAGGAAGAAATGATAAAGAAGTACCCACATTTGTTTGTATAGTCATGCAATAACTTTTATGCTTTTGATTCCTATGCACTCTCATATTTTGATTTAATCTATGTAAAACTGTTCCATTTTGGTTATATATGTTGCCTATATGGCCATGGTTGGTGTTGTACAAGTTATATTATGTTTATGGAACATGTAGTTGCTGTTAGGATGTGTTTCTAGGGCTCTCTGGCAGGTAGATAGGCCTAGATACAAAGGAAACTCTAGCGAAATTTTTAGAATTTGGGGAGTTAGACAAATTCGGAGCTATTGAGGTGTTCCATGATGGCGAGAAACTGAGATTACATGAAGGAAATTTGCTAATGAGTGAACTCTTGATCCTCATTCGAGGACGAAAGATCTTAAGTGGGGGAGGATGTAAGGCCCCGTCAAAACATCTACTCAAAACTCGAAAGCTCGTAGTGCCAAATTAGAAATATCTGTTGGGAATGTGTAAAAATTCTTTGCAGCGAGCTTTCTCGCCGCGGTTCGGATCCTTTGGACTGATCTATACATTAAAAAGTGAAGGAATAATGTTTTCTAGAAAATTGCATTTCTACGGTCCACTATGCTATCGCAGAACAGCTATACGGACCGCATAATCGCCGCAGAGTGAATCAGTGTCTTGGTCAGATTTGAGGTCAAATATGCGGTCAATTATGCGATCGCATAATCGATATGCGGTTCGCATAGTCGTCGCATAATCCCCTTGGGATTTTGTAGAGGCAGTTCTACGGTGCATTATGCGATAGCAGAACGAGTATGCGGACCACATTTCTGTCGCATACACAAATAGTGTCTTCAGGTTTTGGGTTTTGCGGTCCATTCTGCGGACCGCATGTCAGCTTTGCGATCGCAAATGCGATCGCAGATTTGAGTCGAGCTCCTATTTTCTAATTTTTAAAACCCGATCCCCTATCATTATATCTTGTGCAATAGCTTATTTTGAGCTTATTTTTCTGGTACTTTTAGAATGAGAAAGAGGGTCTAAGAAAGGTGAAGTGCTTTTCAACAAAAATTGCTCCACAAATCCATGTTAAACATTGAAGATAATCAAGTGAGACACCTAAACCTTCATCTCAAGAGGTAAGACTTCATCATCTCAGCTCTTAAATTTTAAACATAGCCATAAAGGGTGATTAGTAAGGTAATTTATGGGTAGAAGGATGGATTTCTTGCATGCATATAAGATCATAGAGTATCGGGAGGTTGTGAACTAAAAAGAAAGCAATTAGGGTATAAAATGATAGAAATCTCACAAAAAGGACCTAAGATGCCAATGCACCTCTACTGCTTGATAATATGCTCAAACGAGATAGAATCCTAAACTTGTCTCTAATTCTTGGTTTGATTTGTAATTCTTGTACAATAGATTAAAGCGCTAAGAGTTCCAGAATTTTGTAAGGATTAAGGAAAGCTTTATTGAGGTACATATGGCTAAAACCTTGTCTTTTAAAAATTGAGCTTCATCGGTATTTGTGCGAATATGGTAAGATTAAAGTTAAATTGTTGTATTAATTGTTGTTTACATGAATTTGGGATTGCGACCTTATATGCGTGAAGGGTGTGTCTCAATATGATCATTGTGCTATTCTTGATAACTTGATGGGGTGCAAGGAATATGAATCATGTATTGAAATGCTTAGGCCTAAAATTTAAATCGAAGTTGCATTGTTGTGCCATCTATGTAAAGTCTTATCTTTGCTTACAATTTAAACTGCTCTTGTGTGAACCTACTATCCTAAATGGCAAATCTAATATTGAAATTATGAACGATGTAAAATGCGGCCTAGTGCCAAAAAATGATGTGATAAGTTGTGGCACCAAGTGACTATGAAATGATGTATGTGAAGCAAATTGATTAGTGAGAAGGGAACAGTGCCTTGGTAAGGCGGCCTAGCCGATCGAGCCGAGATCGGACTCCGCTCAAGATAGCGGTGGTATTGTGAATGAATTCCGGAAGAAAGGGAAAAACGAGATTCTGATTGAAGTGTATGTATAAAATGAGTCTACCTAGCCGATCGGGTCGAGATCGGACTCCGCTCAAGATAG
The DNA here is from genome assembly GCA_026770625.1 of Nicotiana glauca. NCBI lineage: Eukaryota > Viridiplantae > Streptophyta > Magnoliopsida > Solanales > Solanaceae > Nicotiana > Nicotiana glauca. Next base: position 95,580 of record MU665837.1, read on the forward strand.
TGGTGGCATTGTGACCAATGATGAATAATGTGAATTGCCCCAAACTAAAAGCTATGGGAAAAAAGATGTACAAGTTGTTTGATTCTTTTATTTGGTAATGTGGTGATCGTTTATAGATTTGATTTATACTTGTGATTTTTTAATCTTGTATGAAATTTCTTTCTATCTAGATAGTATTTAGTTATATATACTAGTACTATTCCATGGTACTAACGTCTATTTTGCCAGGGGCACTATATTTTTAAATGAATGTACGTGGCTCCATTGCGGATAGTGCAGATCGTGCGTAGCGGAGTACCTTCTTCTCAAAGTCTTGGTGAGCCCCTTTCTCCTTCAAGGGGTTATATTGCACATATTTTGTTGTGGACTTCCACTTTTGAGGTGTAGCGGGAGCCTTGTTGTGGGCATTGTCATACTCGTCTTTTGCATCCATAGAGGCTCCGTAGACAGATTATGGCTAGTGTTGGGTATTGGAATTAAAGTAGAAATATCAATGTTTGGCAAAGATTTATAAAACTTATAATATTTTGATAATTATGTTTTAAGTTGTTAATGGTATACTTACTAAGTATGATTAATGGAGTTCATCTCTTATTTATTCATGAATTAGTTTGGGTAGAAGGAAACCTAATAGGCTTGCTCAGTCGGGTTTACCCAGTTGAGTGTCGGTCGTGCCCCGCGATTTTTTGGGCGTGACAACCTCTTTACTTTATCTCGATATTTTATTATCATATCCTGTTCATTTCTTTGACTAGTAGGTGTCTTGACTGGTCCTTGTCATTACCCCACCGAGGTTAATCTTGATACTTAATGGGCACCGCTGTGGTGTGCTCTTACTACAGTTCTGTACATTTTTTTTGTACAGATCCATGAATTTGATCGGTAGTAGCTATGCGGGTCATTGCGATGGAGACTCAAGGTAAACCTGCTACAGCGTTCGCAGGCCTAGAAGTCACCTTCATTTGTACTTATTTCCATTTGTAACTTTTGTTTCAGAGCATTGATGTATTTATTTTGTATAACTACTCTTAGAAAGGCTTGTGACTTGTATCACCAGTTTTGGAAAATGTAAATTGTTCAGAGTAATTTAATTTAAAGTTAGTAAATATCAATGTTATTTCAATTTATGTTAGGCTTACCTAGTTTAGAGACAAAGTGCCATCACGACTCCTTCGGATGGATTTTTGGGCCGTGACAATCTTCCTCTCATATTTTTTCCTACAAATATAATAAAATATGCTAATTAAATTAAAATATAAAAATATAGTTCGATAAAAATAGATGTAAATATTTTAAGGAATTACCAGTAGTCTCCTCGTAGTCCCCATGCTCTTGCACCTATACAGTGCAAGGAGCCACTTTCTTAGAGTCTCCAACCTTCTTTCCCCGTTCACTCTTCTTCTCAAATTTCTCGGTGGTCCACTGGCTCAGTAGATCCTCCCATTAATGTGGTAGAACCCATGATGTCTTCTTGCTCTTCTTTCAAGCAGAGCAGAAGGAATCAGATAGTCTCTTACGGTATTTCAACACAAAATTTGCTAGACTTCTACTGTTATGCTGGTTCTCCCGAGAACACATAGTCTGCAAATGAAGTGTGTAACGTTAGATGAAAATATTATTAGTATGATACTTAAATAGAAAAGAATTGCATTAAAACCTTAAATTGGTTGAAAATTTGCTGCACGAGCTCCGGTGGAAAGTCACTCCAAGTCACATAGGGTGCATTATACAACTGACCAGATGATTCAGTGATTATCTTTCTAGTCCGATGATTAGGAATGAACCTGCGACATAGAAATTACATTAAATAAACAAGAATAGCTATTATAATTCAGCAAAAATAAAGAAATAATAAATAAATGTTACACATTGCCCTCAGGCCTGATGATCATCCTATGATAACAATCATACCGCACTTCCTCTAGATCATCTTCCTCCGATGAATCTGAAGCGTGCGCTGAAGGGGATGCATCTGATAGAAATATTCGAGTATGTTGAAAGTTGGGTCAACTAGTTCACTCATAAGGCAAATGAAAGAGTCCATTCCCCTTTGAGAAATATTGGTATCTGATTTGATACTTAATAATCTAATAGCAACAGACAACTCATAGTGCATACTCCCTTGCCTTAGTGGATGACTAGCAGCCTCTAGCTGTTCATAAAAATATTCTGCCTCTTCGTTTGCATAGATATAGATATAGATAGATAAATGTAGATAAGAGGCTCATTAACCTCAATTGTATTACATTCCTGAGAATAACATCCTATAATTCTTTTTCTATCTCTCTTGTTTTCTTATATATAATTATATGGTAGAAAATGTATTTTCCTTTTTAATGTATGTTAAATTCACGAATTAAAGACAACTTGATTCCTTCTAGATGTCACGATCCGAATTTTCACCCTCGGAAGTCATGATGGCGTCTACTAGTGAAAGCTAGGCAAGCCAATTATTCCAATTATTTAACCCTTTTCATTTTTAATCCCTTTATAGTGGTGAATAAACATTATATAAACAACGGAAATAATAAAGAGGAAGACTGAAATATAACAATTTAATAATAATACCGAAACCAATCCATAACATAAACTACCCAAAACTAATGTCAAAATCTCACACACTATCTAGGAATACTACAAATAGAGGTCCGAAACATAAATACAAAGTTGTTTCTGGAATACATAAAAGAAGTAGTATGGAAAGATAGAAGGAGACGCCAAGGCCTGCGGACGCCTGCAAGACTACATCGGGTCGCCTGATGGACTGAAGGCAGCAACCTTACTGTGGTCCAAAATCTGCAGCACAGGGATATGCACACAATGCAGAGTGTAGTATCAGCACAACCGACCCTATGTGCTGGTAAGTGCCAATCCTAACCTCGGCGAAGTAGTGACGAGGCTAGGACCAGACTACCAAATAAACATGTGTAGTTGAATCATATATGGCAGAAAATAAAGGCAGGTATTTATAGGTAAAGGTAGGAGCGGGAAACATGTTGCGGGGAATATCAGGTAACAACAGAAAACCAATTGAGGAATGTAAAGAGAACCATAAATCATTTATCAACAAGAATCAAGAACTCAATAACACGTGCACGGCATCACCCTTCGTGTTTTTACTCTCATCCTCACCATAGAAATCAATAGAATTAGCACGGTATCACCCTTCGTGCTTTTACCTCACAATATCTGTACGACATCACTCTTCGTGCATTAACACTCTCATAATCATGCACGCCATCACTCTTCGTGCTTTAACACTCTTCCTCACCCATGCAACAATCACTAAGAAATATGGGAAAAGGAATCAATAATATCACAATAAAATCCCGGCAAGGAAAACAATATCATGAGTAATAACATCCTGGCAAGGGAGATAATATCTAAAGTAATAACATCCCGGCAAGGGAGACAATATCATAAACCTCTTCTCTTTTCCACATTTACTTCACAACTTGATTCTCAACTTGAGCCAATGCTCCACAATGTTTAATTACCAATAATACTTACACAAGCCTTGTTCAACAATAGCAATCACCATATAAAGCATGAACAATACGAAACGGAGTCACATTAATCATAGTATAAGACTCACATGCATGCTTGACTCCGACGCGCAGATACTCGTCACCATGCCAATACATCGTAATCAACAATTAACACATAGAAAATAAGACACAACTCCTAATTCCTCAAGCTAAGGTTAGACCATACACTTACCTCGATGCCACGAACACAATTCAAGTCCAACTACCGCTTTACATTTTGTTCCCACCACCAATTTACTTGTATCTCGCCACAACTTACTTAAAGATATCAATAAATACTTAATGAATCAATTCTAATGCATGAAAATAGGTTTTCCAGTGATTTTCCCAAAATGTCAAAAATCGACCCTTGGCCCACATGGTCAAAACCCGATGTTCGAATCAAAACCTGATTACCCATTCACCCACGAACTCAAATATATAATTTATTTTAAAATCAGACCTCAAATCAAGGTCCAAATCCCTAAAATTTAAAACTCCTAAGTTCTACCCAAAGCACCAAATTTTCTCCATGAAAGCCCTTGATTTTGAGTTGAAATCATGTAAAATTATGTTATAGATTAAAGAAAATGAGTTAGAAATGACTTACAATTGATTTGGAGAAAAACTTTACTTTAGAAAATTGCCTAAGAGAGCTTAGGGTTTGAGGAAGTTTGAAAAATGAAGCATTTCGGCTAAGTTATGATTTTTACAGGCACAGAATTCACATTTGCGATGATATGTTCGCAAATGCGAACTCGTAATTGCGGTCAAAGCTTCGCAATTGCAAAGGAAGGCCTGACTCTTCTTTCATCGCAAATATGACCACTGTTCGCAATTGCTAAGCCTGCTAAGGTCGCATTTGCGATATAAGCTTCGCCAATGCGAAGCTTCCCTGACCCAGCCCATCATCGCAATTGCGAGCTCGCATTTGCGAGCCAGGCTCCGTAATTGCGAAGCCTATAGACCTGCAACACACAGCAGTTTTTCGTAAGTCCAATTTCACTCCGTGGCCTATCTGAAACTCACCTGAGCCCTCGGGGCTCTAAACCAAACATCTACCCTAACCTAAAAATATCATACGGACTTGCTCGCGCAATCAAATCATCAAAATAACTTCAACAACTACAAGTTTAGCATCAAAATCAAAGAAAATCTCAAGAACTTCCAAATTTTAAAATTTTACAACTAAGCATCCGAATCACATCATATGACCTCCGTTTCGTACCAAATTTTACAGGTACAACTTAAATACCACGTAAGACCTGTACCAGGCTCCAGAACCAAAATATGAGCCTGATACCACCAAATTCGAACACATTCAAATTTCCAAAAACTCTTAAAAATTTAAGCGAAACAATTTTCTTCAAAAATTCATTTCTCGGCTTGGGACCTCGGAATCCGATTCTGGTAATACGCTCAAGTCCCATATTTTTCTACGGACCCCATGGGATTGTCAAATCACGGGTACGGGTTTGTTCGCCCAAAATGTTGACTGAAATCAACTTAAATTAAATTATAAAGGCCAAATTAGCATTTTTATCAAATTTCCACATAAAAGCATTTCGAATATATGCCTGGACCGTGCATGCAAATCTAGGTGAGAAGAAGGGAGACTTCTATGGCCTCAGAACACAAAATTTACTTGTAAATCAAGTGATGACCTTTTGGTTCATCACATCCTCCACCTTTAAAATAACCTTTCGTCCTCGAACGGACATAAGAAAGAAGTACCTGAGTCGGAGAAAAGATGGGGATATTGGCTTCGCATATCGGACTCGGACTCCCAGGTCGCTGCCTCAACAGGCTGACCTCTCCACTAAACAGGAACAGAAGGGAAACTCTTCAATCTCAACTGACGAATATGTCGGTCTAGAATAGCTACCGGCTCCTCCTCATAGGACAAGTCCTTGTCCAACTAGACAGTGATGAAGTCTAACACGTAGGATGGATCGCCATGATACTTCCGAAGCATGGACACTTGAAACACTGGATGCACGGCTGATAAAATTGGCGTCAATGCAAGTCTATAAGCCACCTCTCCCACTCGATCAAGAATCTCAAATGGGTCAATGAATCTAGCTCTAAGCTTGCCCTTCTTCCCAAATATCATCACGCCTTTCATAGGCGACACCCGGAGCAACACCTGCTCGCCGACCATGAATGCCATATCACGAACTTTACGATCGGCATAACTCTTTTTCTTGGACTAATCTATACAAAGCCTATTCTGAATGATCATAACCTTGTCAAAGGCATCCTGTACTAGCTCTGTACCCAACAACCGAGCCTCTCCCGGCTCAAACCATCAAACCGGCGACTGACACCGCCTACCATATAAATCCTCATAAGGATCCATCTGAATGCTCGACTGGTAGTTGTTGTTGTAGGCAAACTCTGCTAAAGGCAAATTTTGATCCCATGAACCTCCAAAGTCAATAACACAAGCTCGGAGCATATCCTCCAAAATCTAAATAGTACGCTCGGATTGCCCATCTATTCGAGGATGAAATGATGTGCTCAATTCGACCCATGTGATCCACTCACGCTGAATTGCCCTCAAGAAATGTGAGTTAAACTGTGTACCTCGATCAGAAAGATAGACACGGGCACACCATAAAGACAAATAATCTCCCGGATATAGATCTCACCTAACATCTCGGAAGAATAAGAGACTACCACAAGAATGAAATGTGCTGACTTGTTCAGCTTATCGACAATAACCCACACTATATCGAACTTCATCTGAGTCCGTGAGAGTCCAATAAAAAATTCCATAGCGATACGCTCCCACTTCCACTCAGGAATCTCAATCTTCTGAAACAAACTAACATGTCTCTGATGCTCATACTTTACCTGCTGACAATTCAAACATCGAGCCACATATGCAACATTATCCATCTTCTTCATCCCCAACCAATAATACTGTCGCAAATCCTGATACATATTAGTTGCGCCCGAATAAAAAGAGTACCGGGAACTATGGGCCTCCTTTGGAATCAACTCTCAAAGCCCATCCACAATAGGCACATAAACTCGACCCTACATGCTCAAAACTCTATCATCTCCCAATGCAACCTGCTTGGAACCTCCGTGCTGCACCGTTTCTCTAAGGAGACACAGATGAGGATCATCATACTACCAATCTCAGATACGCTCAAATAACGAAGAACGAGCGACTATGCAAGCTAACACACGACTGGGCTCAAAAATATCCAACCTCACGAACTGGTTGGCCAAACCCTAAACATCCAAAGCAAGCGGTCTCTCACCAACCAGAATACATGCAAGACTGCCCATACTGGCTGACTTTCTACTCAAAGCATCGGCCACCACATTTGCCTTCCCTGGATGATATAAGATGGTCTTTCAATAGCTCCAACCACCTTCACTGCCTCAAATTCAGCTCCTTCTACTTGAATAAATACTGTAGGCTCTTGTGATCCGTGAACACCTCACATGACACGCCATACAGATAATGCCTATAAATCGTCAACACGTAAACAATGGCTACTAACTCCAAATCATGAATTGAATAATTCTTCTCATGAATCTTCAATTGTCGCAAAGCATAAGCATTGACCTTGACAGCCTGCACTAACACCGCACCAAGTCCAATAAGAGATACGTCACAATAAATTGTATATGGCCCTGAACCTGTAGGCAAAACCAACACCAACGCCGTAGTCAAAGCTGTCTTGAGCTTCTAAAAGTTTGCCTCACACTCGTCCGACCACCTGAATTGGGCACCCTTCTGGGTCAACCTGGTCATCGGGGTTGCAATAGATGAAAACCCCTCCACAAACCGACGGTAATAACCCGCCAAACCCAAGAAACTCCGGATCTCTATAGCTGATGCAGGTCGAGGCTAGTCCTTGACTACCTCTATTTTCTTCGAATCTACTTGAATACCCTCTGCGGATATGACGTGACCGAAGAAAGCAATTGATCCCAACCTAAACTCGCACTTTGAAAACTTAGCATACAACTAACTATCTCTCAAATTCGGAAGAACAACTCTCTGATGCAGCTCATGCTCCTCCCAGCAGCGGGAATAAATCAGAATATCATCAATGAAAACTATCGTGAACGAATCCAAGTAAGGCTTGAACACTCGGTTCATCAAATCCATGAAAGTTATTGGGGCATTCATCAATCCGAATGACATCACCAAGAACACATAATGCATGTACCAAGTGCAGAAAGCTATCTTAGGGACATCGGATGCCCTAATCCTCAACTGGTGGTACCTAGATCTCAAGTTAATCTTCTAAAATACCGTGGCACCCTTAAGTTGATAAAATAAATCATCAATCCTCAGCAATGGATACTTATTCTTGATTGTAACCTTGTTCAACTACCTATAATCTATACACATCTGGATCGACCCATCCTTCTTCTTCACAAATAACACCCGCGCACCCCATGCGAGACACTATGTATAATAAAGCCCTTATCAAGAAAGTCTTGCAACTGCTCCTTCAATTCTTTCAACTCTGGAGGGTCCATACGATACAACGGAATAGAAATGGGCTGAGTGCCCGGAGCCAAATCAATGCAAAAGTCAATATCCCTATCGGGTGGCACACTCGGTGGTCTGAAGGAAATACCTTAGGAAACACACGAACAACAGGCACATAATCCATAGAAGAAACCTCAATACTAGAATCACGAACATATGCCAAATAGGCCAAACACCCCTTCTCGACCATACGCCAAGCCTTTATATTTGAGATAATTCTATGGGCAGAATGACCAGGAGTCCCTCTCCTCTCTAAAAGAGGTAAACCTGGTAGGCTAAGGTCATAGTCTTGGCATGATAGTCCAAAGTAGCATGGTAAGGTGATAACCAGTCCATCTCGAATATGACATCAAAATCAACCATATCCAAAAGTAACAAGTCTACTCGGTATCTAGACCCCCAATCACAACTATACAAGAACGATGAACACGATCTACCACAATAGAATCACCCACCGGTGTAGACACATATACAGGAGCACTCAAAGAATCACTAGGCATGATCAAATATGGTGCAAAATAAGATGACACATAGGAGTATATAGACCCTTGATCAAATAGCATTGTATCATCCCTACTACAAACCAGAACAGTACATGTAATAACTGCATCGGAGGCCTTAGCCTCAGGCCTGGCTGGAAGTACATAACATTAGGGCTGGGGCCCACCACTGTGAACCACATCTCTGCGACGGCCTCCTATTGGCTGGACTCCATCTCTAGCGGCCTGAGCTCCACCTCTAATACCTCTACCTCCACCTCTAGTACCTCTACCCCACCTCTAGCTGGCTGAATGAGCGGTGGAAAACTCGAAGCCTGAACCATGGCACAGGAACCTTGATGCAGAGAGCTGCTCAATGCTCGAGGGCAAAATCTAGCAATATGCCTCATATCACCACAAGTATAACAAGCCCTTGGCTGTTGAGACTGCTGAACCTAACGGCCTGAATGACCACCCTGAAAACTCTGGAGCACTGGTGCACTGATAGGAGCTGGAGGGTACCTGATCAGACTATATCTGTGAACCACGGCCACCTGGAGCACTGTGAGAAGCCTGAAGTGCTTAATGAAACGACCTGGAAGGATGGCCCCTACCAAAAGCATCTCTGCATCCAGATGAGGCACCATTGAAGCTGCCTGAATAACGAGGCCTCTTGTCAAACCCCTGACCAATCCCCTATGATAGAACCATCTCAACTCTCTTAGCCACATTGGCCGCATCCTAAAAACAAATCTCGTTTCCCGTCTCCTTAGCCATCTGCAATTGAATAGGCTAAATGAGTCCCTCAATGAACCTCCTTACTCTCTCTCTCTCTCTCTCACTCAGTGGGAAGTCATGACGGTCTAAGTCAATAAATCTGGTCTTGCACTGAGTAACAGTCATATAACTACTAGAGATGCTCAAACAGCCTCTGATAGTTCTTCCTCTGAGTGTAGGAAGAAACTTCTCCAGAAATAGCTGAGAAAACTGATCCCAAGTCAAAGCTGGTGACCCAACTGGTCTAGCCAAACAAAATTCTCTCCACCAAGTCTTGGCGGATCTAGACAAACAAAAAGCAGCAATGTCGACCACACTGGTCTCCACTATCCCTATGTTCCGAAGAACCTCATGACAGTTGTCCGAATAATCTGGGGATCCTTAGTAGAAGTACCACCAAAAGTAGTAGTAAAATGCTTCGTGAACCTATCCAATCTTTACAAGGCATCAGCAGACATAGCTGGCCCCTCTCTGGTGTGTGCCACAACACCAGGCTGAACTATCCCAATTGGCTAAGCTGCTGGAGTCTGAAACTGGGGAGCCATCTACTCCGCAGTGCGAGTAGTAGGAGTTTGGGCTTCTCCTCCAGCCTGAGAGATAACTGGTGATACAGGAAGCAAGCCTTCCTGGGCGACACTCTCTATCAGGCTCACGAGATAGACCAGAGTATCCTGAAGTACCGGGGTGGCGATGAACCCCTCTAGGAACTGAGCTGGTCCCGCTGGAACTGATTGGACTGAAACATCATCGTCAAACTCAACTTGAGGTTCCACCGCTAATGTGGCTGCTCGAGTTTTAGGTTGAGCTTGCCTCTACCTTGGGCACTAGCACAGCCTCGACCTCTGCCTCTCGCAGGAGCTGCTACTAGGGGCTTGGGCTTCCAGTCAGATGATGAAGCGGTACGTGTTCTCACCATCTACGAAAGAACAGAGTGGAAGTTCAATTAGCATTGAGAAATCAAGTCGCACAATAGGAAAGAATAGATGTGAAGTTTTTCCTAACTTTGTAGCCTCTAAGGATAAATACAGACGTCTCCGTACCGATACCTTAGACTCTAGTAAGATTGTCCGTGAACTGTGAGACCTAAACAACCTAGAGCTATGATACGAACTTGTCATGACTCGGGTTTCCCACCCTCAAAAGTCGTGATGGTTCTTACTAGTGAAAGCTACGTAAGCCAATTATTCCAATTATATAACCCTTTTAATTTATAATCCCTTAACAACGGTGAATAAACATTATATAAACAATGGAAATAATAAAGTTGAAGACTAAAATGTAACAATTTAATAATAATACGAATACCAATCCCTAACATAAGCTACCCAGAACTGGTGTCACAATCCCACAGGCTGTTTAGGAATACTACAAATAGAGGTCCGAAAGATAAATACAAAGTTGTTTCTGGAATACACAAAAGAAACAATATGGAAAGGCAGAAGGAGACGCCAAGGCCTGCGGACACCTGCAGGACTACCTCGGGTCGCCTGATGGACTGAAGGTAGCAACCTCACTATGGTCCAAAAGCTGCAGCACCAGGATCTGCACTATAGTATCAGCACAACTGACCTCATGTACTGGTAAATGCCTAGCCTAACCTTGGCGAATTATTGACGAGGCTAGGACCATACTACCAAATAAACTTGTGCAGTTAAATCATATGCAGCAGAAAATAAAGGCAGGTATTTATAGTTAAAGGTAGGAGGGGGAAACATGCAGCGGGGAATATCATGAAACAAAAGAAAACCAATAGAGAAAAGTAAAGAGAACCGTAAATCAATTATCAACAAGAATCAAGAACTCAATAACACGTGCACGGCATCCTCCTTCTTGCTTTTACTCTCATCCTCACCATAGAAATCAATAGAATCGGCACGACATCAACCTTCGTGATTTTACCTCACATAATCATGGCATGGAATTATCCTTCATGCATTATCATTCATATCATGGCATGGCATTGTACATCGCACGGCACGACATCACCCTTCGTGTTTTTGCCTCATAATATGGCCACGGCATCACCCTTCGTGCATTAACACTCTCAAAATCATGCACGCCGTGATCCTTCGTGCTTTAACACTCTTCCTCACCCAAGTAACAATCACAAAGCGATTTGGGCAAGGAAATCAATAATATCACAATAAAATCCTAGCAAGGGAACAATAGCATAACAACAATATCCCGGCAAGAGAAACAATATCAATAGTAATAACATCCCGAAAACAGAGATAATATAAAAAGCAATAACATCACGGCAAGGGAGACAATTCATAAACCTCTTCTCTTTTCCACATTTGCTTCACAACTCGATTCTCAACTTGAGCCAACGCTCCACAATGTTCAATTACCAAAAATACCTACACAAGCCTTGTTCAACAATAGCAATCACCATATAAAGCATGAACGATACGAAACGAGTCACATTAATCACAGTATAATACTCACGGGCATGCTTGACTCTGACGCATAGATAGTCATCACCATGCCTATACAGCGTACTCAACAATTAACACATAGCAAATAAGACACAACTCCTAATCTTGCAAGCTAAGGTTACACCAAATACTTACCTCGATGCCAGAACATAATTCAAGCCTCAACTACCGCTTTACCTCTTGTTCCCACCACCAATTCGATTGTATCTAGCCACAATTTACTTTACAATATTAATAAATGTTAAATGAATCAATTCTAATGCATGAAAATAAGTTTTAAAATGATTTCCCAAAAAAATCAAAACTCGACCCCGAGCTCACATGGTCAAAACCCGAGGTTCGAACCAAAACCCGATTACCCATTCACCCACGAACTCAAATATATAATTTGTTTTTAAATCGAACCTCAAATCGAGGTCCAAATCCCCAAAATTGAAAATCCTAAGTTCTACCCAAAACACCCATTTTCCCCCATGGAAAACCTTGATTTTGAGTTTATATCATGTATAAAGATGTTATAGATTAAAGAAAATGAGTTACAAATGACTTACAATTGATTTGGAGAAGAACTTTTATTTAGAACATCTCCCAAGAGAGCTTAGGGTTTGAGGGAGTTTGAAAAATGAAGAATTTTCGACTAAGTTATGATTTGCACAGACGCAGATATCGCATTTGCGATGATAGGTTCGCAAATACGAACTCGCAATTGCGGCCAAAGCTTCGCAATTGCGAAGAAAGGCCTGACTATGCTTTCATCGCAAATGCGAACACTGTTTGCAATTGCGGTGCCTGCTAAGGTCGCATTTGCGACATAAGCTTCGCAAATGCGAAGGTTCCCTGCCCCAGCCTATCATCAAAATTGCGATGTTTCTTCGCAAATGCAAGCTTGCAATTGCGAAGCCTGCAGACTTGCAAGACACAACAGTTTTTCCTAAGTCCAATTTCATTCCGTGGCCTATCCAAAACGCACCCAAGCCCTCGAGGTTCCAAACCAAACATGCACCCTAACCTTAAAACATCGTACGGACTTGCTCGTGCAATCAAATCATCAAAATAACATCAACAACTTCAAGTTTAGCATCAAAATCAAAGAAAATCTCAAGAACTTTCAAAGTTTCAAATTTTGCAACTAAGGGTCCGAATCACGTCATATGACCTTTGTTTCATACCAAATTTTACAGGTACTACTTAAATACCATATAAGACTTGTACCGATCTCCGAAACCAAAAGACGAGCCTGATACCCCTATATTCAAACACATTCAAATTTCCAAAAACTCTTAAAATTCCAGTTAATCAATTTTCTTCAAAAAATCATTTCTCGGGCTTGGGACCTCGGAATCCAATTTTGAGCATATGTCCAAGTCCCATATTTTTCTACGGACCCTCCGAGGCCGTCAAATCACGGGTTCACCCAAAATGTTGACTGAAGTCAACTTAAATTAAATTTTAAAGGCCAAATTAGCATTTTCATCAAATTTCCACACAAAAGCGTTCCGGATATACGCTCGGACCGCACATGCAAATAAAGGTGAGAAGAAGGGAGGCTTCTAAGTCCTCGGAATACAGAATTTACTTGTATATCAAGTGATGACCTTTTGGGTCATCACATCATCCACCTCTAAAACAATCGTTTGTCCTCAAACGGACATGAGAAAGAAACACTTGAGTCAGAGAAAAGATAGGAATATCGGCTCTGCATATCGTACTCGGACTCCCAGGTCGCTGCCTCAATAGGCTGACCTCTCCATGGAACACGAACAGAAGGGAATAGCTACCAGCTCCTCCTCATAGGACAAGTCCTTGTCCAACTGGATAGTGCTGAAGTCTAACACGTGGCATGGATCGCCATGATACTTCCGAAGCATGGACACATGAAACACTGGATGCACGGCTGATAAATGCGGTGGCAATGCAAGTATATAAGACACCTCTCCCACTCGATTAAGAATCTCAAACGGGCCAATGAATCTAGGTCTAAGCTTTCCATTCTTTCCAAATCTCATCACGCCCTTCATAGGCGACAGTCGGAGCAACACCCGCTCGCCGACCATGAATGCCACATCACGAACCTTACGGTTGGCATAACTCTTTTGCCTGGACTGAGTTGTACGAAGCCTATCCTGAATGATCATGACCTTGTCCAAGGAATCCTATTCTAGGTCTATACCCAACAATCGAGCCTCTCCCGGCTCAAACCATCCAACCGGCGACCAACATCGCCTACCATATAAAAGCCTCATAAGGAGCCATCTGGATGCTCGACTGGTAGGTGTTGTTGTAGGCAAACTCCGCTAAAGGCAAAAACTGATCCCATGAGCCTTCAAAGTCAATAACACAAGCTCGGAGTATATCCTCCAAAATCTGAATTGTACGTTCAAACTGCCCGTCCGTCTGAGGATGAAATGATATGCTCAACTCGACCTGTGTGCCCAACTCATGCTGAAGCCCTCAAGAAATAAGAGGTAAACTGCGTACCTTGATCAAAAATGATAGACACGGGCACTCCATTAAGATGAACAATCTTCTGGATTTAGATCTCAGTTAACCTATCGTAAGAATAGGAGACTGCCACAGGAATGTAATGTGCTGACTTGGTCAGCCTATCAACAATAACCCACACTGCATCAAACTTCCTCTGAGTCTGTGGGAGTTCAACAACAACGTCCATAACGATACGCTCACACTTCCACTCAGGAATCTCAATCTTATGGAATAAACCACCAGGTCTCTGATGCTTGTACTTTACCTGCAGACAATTCAAACACCAAGCCACATATGCAATAATATCCTTCTTCATCCTCATCCACCAATAATGTTGCCGCAATTCTTGATACTTCTTAGGGGCGCCCAGATGAATAGACTATCGAGAACTATGGGCCTCCTCTAGAATCAACTCTCAGATCCCATCCACATTAGGCACACAAACTCGACCCTGTATCCTTAAAACTCGATCATCTGCCAATGCAACCTGCTTGGCACCTCCGTGCTGCACCATGTCTTTAAGGACACACAGATGAGGATCATCATACTACCGATCTGGGATACGCTCAAATAATGAAGAATGAGTGACTGTGAAAGCTAATACACAATTGCGCTCAGAAACATCCAACCTCACAAACTGGTTGGCCGAAGCCTGAACATCCAAAGCAAGCGGTCTCTCACCAATCAAAATATACGTAAGATTGTCAATACTGGCTGACTTTCTACTCAAAGCATCGGCCACCACATTGACCTTCCCTAGATGATATAAGATGGTGATATCATCGTCTTTCAATAGCTCCAACCACCTTCTCTGCCTCAGTTTCAGCTCCTTCTACTTGAACAAATATTGTAGACTCATATGATCCGTGAACACCTCACATGTCACGCCATACAGATAATGCCTCCAAATCTTCAAAGTGTGAACTATGGTTGCTAACTCCAAATCGTGAACTCGATAATTCTTCTCATGAATCTTCAACTGTCGTAAAGCATAAGCAATGACCTTGACATCCTGTATTAACACCGCATCCAGTCCAATACGAGATATGTCACAATAAACTGTATATGGCCCTGAACCTATGGTCAAAACCAACACCGGCATTGTAGTCAAAGCTGTCTTGAGTTTTTGAAAGTTTGCCTCACACTCGTACGACCACCTGAACTGGGCACCCTTGTGGGTCAACCTGGTCATCGGGGCTGCAATAGATGAAAATCCCTCCACAAACTGACGGTAATAACCCGCCAAACCTAAGAAACTCCGAATCTCTGTAGTTGATGTGGGTCTAGGCCAGTCCTTGACTGCCTCTATCTTCTTCGAATCTACCTGAATACCCTCTACGGATACGACGTGACCTAAGAAAGCAATTGATCCCAACAAAACTCACACTT
Organism: Nicotiana glauca; assembly: GCA_026770625.1. Classification (NCBI taxonomy): domain Eukaryota; kingdom Viridiplantae; phylum Streptophyta; class Magnoliopsida; order Solanales; family Solanaceae; genus Nicotiana; species Nicotiana glauca. The sequence continues at coordinate 111,196 of MU665837.1, forward strand.
CAAAAACTTAGCATATAACTGACTATCTCTCAAAGTCTGCGTAATAACTCAGATGCTGCTCATGCTCCTCCCGGCTACGGGAATAAATAAGAATATCATCAATAAAAACTATCACGAACGAATCCAAGTAAGTCTTAAACACTCGATTCATCGTATCCATGAAAGCTGGTAGAGCATTCGTCAACCCGAATGACATCACCAAGAACTTATAATGCCCGTACCGAGTGCAGAAAGCTGTCTTAATGACATCGGATGCCCTAATCCTCAACTGATGGTAGCCAAATCTCAAGTCAATCTTCAAAAATACCGTGGCACCCTTAAGCTGATCAAACAAATCATCAATCGTCGGCAATGGATACTTATTCTTGATTCCAACCTTGTTCAACTGCCGGTAATCTATACATATCCTCATCGACCCATCCTTCTTCTTCACAAATAACACTGGCGCACCCCAGGGAAAGACACTAGGTCTAATAAAGCCTTTATCAAGCAAGTCTTGCAACTGCTCCTTCAATTCTTTCAACTCTGGCGGGGCCATACGATACGGCGGAATAGAAATGGGTTGAGTGCCCAGAGCCAAATCAATTCAGAAGTCAATATCCCTATAGGATGTCATACCCAGCAGTCTGAAGGAAATACCTCAGGAAACTCACGAACAACAGGCACAGAATCCATAGAAGGAACCTCAGTACTAGAATCACGAACACATGCCAAATAGGCCAAACACCCCTTTTCGACCATACACCGAGCCTTTATATTTGAGATAACCCTACGGGTAGAATGACCAGGAGTCCCTCTCTACTTTAAATAAGGTAAACCCGGTAAGGATAAGGTCACAATCTTGGCATGACAGTCCAAGATAGCATGGTAAGGTGATAACCAGTCCATCCCCAATATGACATGAAAATCAACCATATCCAAAAGTAATAAGTTTACTCGGATCTCAAGACCCCCAATCATAACTATACAAGAATGATGAACATGATCTACCACAAAAGAATCACCCACCGATGTAGACACATATACAGGAGCACTCAAAGAATCACTAGGAATGATCAAATATGCGGCAAAATAAGATAACACATAGGAGTATGTAGACCCTGGATCAAATAGCACTGCAACATCTCTACTACAAACCAGAATGGCACATATGATAAATGCATCAGAGGCCTCAGCCTCAGGCCTAGCTGGAAGAACATAAAATCAGGGTTGGGGCCTACCACTGTGAACCATATCTTTGGGACGGCCTCCTGCTGGCTAGCCTACACCTCTAGTGGCCTGAGCTCCACCTCTAATACCTCTACCTCCACCTCTAGCACCTCTACCCCTACCTCTAGCTGGCTGAGCGGGCAGTAGAACACTCGATGCCTGAACCCTGGCACGGGAAACCTGATGTTGAGAGTTGCTAGGTGCTCGAGGGCAAAATCTAGCAGTATGCCTCGTATCACCACAAGTATAACAAGCCCTCAATTGTTGAGACTGCTGACCCTGACGGACTGAATGACAACCCTGAAAACTCTGGAGTCGTGGTGCACTGATAGGAGCTAGTGGTGCACTGTATGGCACCTAATCAGAATACTACATATGAGAACCACGGCCACCTGGAGAATCGTGAGAAGCCTGAAGTGCTGAATGAAACGACCTAGAAGGATGGACCCTACCAAAAGAATCTCTGCCTCTAGATGAGGCACCACTGAACCTGCCTGAATGACGAGGCCTCTCATCAGACCCCTGACCACTTCCCTGCGATAGAACCATCTCAACTCTGCAGGCCACATTGGCCGCATCCTGAAAAGAAATCTCGCACCCCGTCTCCTTAGCCATCTACAATGGATTAGGGTGAATGAGTCCCTCAATGAACCTCCTGACTTTCTCTCTCTCTCAGTGGGAAGTATAAGAAGAGCATGACAGGCCAAGTCAATAAATCTGGTCTCGTACTGAGTAACAGTCACACACTCAAACTGCCTCCGATAGTTCGCCCTCTGAGTGATAGGAAGAAACTTCTCCAAAAATAGCTGAGAAAACTGATCCCAAGTCAAATCTGGTGACCCAGCTAGTCTAGCCAATCAAAAATCTCTCCACCAAGTCTTGGCGGATCGAGACAAATGAAAAGCAGCAAAGTCGACCCCGCATTAGTCTCCACTATCCTCATGTTCCAAAGAACCTCATGACAGCTGTCCAAATAATCCGGGGATCCTCAGAACAAGTACCACAAAAAGTAGTAGTAAAAAGCTTGGTGAACCTGTCCAATCTCCACAAGGCATCTACAGACATAGATGGCCCCTCTCCGATCTGTGCCACAACCAGGTTGAACTACCCCAACTAGCTGAGTCGCTGGAGTCTGAAACTAGGGAGCCATCTGCTCCGGAGTACGAGTAGTAGGAGTCTGGGCTCCTCCTCCAGCCTGAGGGACAGTTGGTGCTATAGGAAGCAAGCCTGCCTGGGCGACACTTTCCATGAGGCCCACTAGACAGACCAGAGCATCCTGAAGAATCGGGGTGATGATGAACCCCTTTAGGAACTGAGCTGGTCCCACTAGAACTGATTGGGCTGGAACCTCATCGTCAAACTCAACCTCAGGCTCTGCCGCCGGTGCTGCTGCTCGAGCTCTATGCTAAGCCCTACCTCTGCCTCGGGCCCTAGCACGACCTCAACCTCTGCCCCTCGTAGGACCTGCTACTAGGGGCTTGGGTTGCCGGTCAGATGATGAAGCGATACACGTTCTCACCATCTGCGAAAGAACATAGTGGAAGTTCAAATAGCATTAAAAAATCAAGTCGCACGACAGGAAAGAATAGATGTGAAGTTTTTCCTAACACTGTAGGCTCTGGGGATAAATACAGACCTCTCCGTACCGATCCCTCAGACTCTACTAAAATTGTCCGTGAGTTGTGAACCTAAGCAACCTAGAGCTTTGATACCAACTTGTCATGACCCGGGTTTTTCACCCTCGGGAGTCGTGATGGCGCCTACTAGTGAAAGCTAGGCAAGTCAATTATTCCAATTATTTAACCATTTTCATTTATAATCACTTAACAATAGTGAATAAATATTATATATACAGCAGACATAATAAAGCGGAAGACTAAAATGTAACAATTTAATAATAATACCGATACCAACTCATAAAAGAAGCTACCTAGAACTGATGTCACAATCTCACAGACTCTCTAGGAATACTACAAATAGAGGTCCAAAAGATAAATACAAAGTTATTTTTGAATACATAAAAGAAATAGTATGGAAAGATAGAAGGAAACACCAAGGCCTGCCGACGCCTGTAGGACTACCTTGGGTCACCTAATGGACTGAAGGCAGCAACTTCACTTTGGTCCAAAAGCTGCAGCACTGGGATCTGCACACAATATAGAGTGTAGTATTAGCACAACTGAACCCATGTGCTAGTAAGTGCTTATCCTAACCTCGGCGAAGAACTGAAGAGGCTAGGACCATACTACCAAATAAACCTGTGCAGTTAAATCATATACCACGAAAAATAAAGGCAGGTATTTACAGTTAAAAGTAGGAGGGGGAAACATGCTGCGGGGAATATCAGGTAACAACAGAAAAATAATAGAGGAATGTAAATAGAACCATAAATAAAAAACCCAATAACACGTGGACGGCATCACCCTTCGTGCTTTTATTCTCATCCTCACCATAGAAATTAATAGAATCGGCACGGCATCACCCTTCATGATTTTACCTCACAAAATCATGGCACGAAATTATCCTTCATGCATTATCACTCATATCATGGCACGTCATTGTACATCGCGCGGCATGGCATCACTCTTCGTGCTTTTACCTCACAATATCGCCACGACATCACCCTTCGTACATTAACAGTCTCAAAATCATGCATGACATCATCCTTCGTGCTTTAATACTCTTCCTCACCCAAGCAACAATCACAAAGTAATTTGGGCAAGGGAATCAATAATATCATAATAAAATTTTGGCAAGGGAACAGTAGAATAACAATAATATCCCGGCAAGGGAAACAATATCAAAAGTAATAACATCCCGACAAGGTAGATAATATCAAAAGCAATAACATCCCGACAAGGGAGACAATATCATAAACCTCTTCTCTTTTCCACATTTTCTTCACAACTCAATTCTCAACTTGAGCCAACGCTCCACAATGTTCAAATACAACAATACTTACACAAGCCTTATTCAACAATAGCAATCACCATATAAAGCATGAACGATACGAAACAGAGTCACATTAATCATAGTATAAGACTCACGGGCATGCTTGACTCCGATGCATATATACTCATCACCATGCCTATACGTCGTACTCAACAATTAACACATAAAAAATAAGATACAACTTCTAATCCCTCAAGCTAAGGTTAGACCAAACACTTACCTCGTGTACCACGAACACAATTCAAGCCTCAACTACGGCTTTACCTCTTGTTCCCACCACCAATTCAATTGTATCTAGTCACAATTTACTTAACGATATTAATAAATGCTAAATGAATCAATTCTAATGCATGAAAATAAGTTTTCCAATGATTTCCCCAAAAAGTCAAAACTTGACCCCGGGCCCACAAGGTCGAAACCCCAAGGTTCTATCCAAAATCCGATTATCCATTCACCCACAAACTCAAATATATAATTTATTTTGAAATCGAACATCAAATCGAGGTCCAAATACTCAAAATTTGAAAATTCTAAGTTCTACCCCAAAAAACAATTCCCCATGGAAAACCTTGATTTTGAGTTGATATTATGTAAAAAGATGTTATATATTAAAGAAAATGAGTTAGAAATGACTTACAATTGATTTGGAGAAGAACCTTTCTTTTGAAAATCTTCCAAGAGAGCTTAGGGTTTGAAGGAGTTTAAAAATGAAGAATTTTTTACTAAGTTATGATTTGCACAGGCGCAGATATTGCATTTGCGATGATATGTTCGCAAATATGAACTCGCAATTGCGGCCAAAGCTTCGCAATTACGAAGAAAGGCCTGACTCTGCTTTCATGACAAATGCGAACACTGTTTTGCAATTGTGGAGATTGCTAAGGTCGAATTTGCTACATAAGCTTCGCAAATGCGAAGGTTCCCTGCCCCAGGTCATCAGCGCAATTGCGATGTTTCTTCGCAAATGCGAGCTTGCAATTGCGAAGCCTCCAGACCTGCAACACACAGCAGTTTTTCCTAAGTTCAATTTCGCTCCATGGCCTATTCAAAATGCACTCGAGCTCTCGGAGCTCCAAACCAAACATGCACCCTAACCTAAAAATATCGTACAAACTCTCTCACAATCAAATCATCAAAATAACATCAACAACTACAAGTTTAGCATCAAAATCAAAGAAAATCTCAAGAACTTTTAAAGTTTAAAATTTTACAACTAAGGGTCCGAATCACGTCATATGACCTTCGTTTCTTACCAAATTTTACAAGCACAATTTAGATACCATATAAGACCTGTACTTGGCTCTGGAACCACAATACGAGCTCAATACCACCAGATTCAAGCACATTCGAATTTCCAAAAACTCTTAAAATTTCAGTTAAATAATTTTCTTCAAAAATTTATTTCTCGGGCTTGGGACCTCGGAATCCAATTTCGGGCATACGCCCAAGTCCCACACTTTTCTACGGACCCTTCGGGCCCGTCAAATTATGGGTCCGGGTTCGTTCACCCAAAACGTTAATTGAAATCAACTTAAATTTAATTTTAAAGGCCAAATTAGCATTTTCATCAAATTTTCACATAAAAGCATCCGGATATACACCCGGACCGCGCACGCAAATTCAGGTAAGAGGAAAGGAGGCATCTAATACCTCAGAACACATAATTTACTTATAGATCAAGTGATGACCATTCGGGTCATCACACTAGAATAGGTATTTTCCTCTTTTATTTTGTGCTAGGAATATTAATAATTTATTATTTATATTTTTATCTATGTTAGGAATTTCAGGATTATTTTTTTAACTTTGAACACATTTTAATTTTCTTAAAAAGCATCAAGTTCATTTAATTTCATATAGCAAAATTAACTATCATAAAAACTTTCTTCCATGAAATATCCTCTAAATTTCAAATTAAATATAATCCCATCTTACTTGAATATCAAAATTTTAGAACCATTGCACTTCTTTTTTTTAAATATACTAAACTAAGAATGTACATACATAGTAACTAGTTAAATTTACCAATTAGACTTGATTAACTAATCCAATTATAAACGATAATTGAATTTATGATGCAAAACAAAAATCATTCCCGGTGAAAATTAATGAATATCCATGATACATTTATTGTCACTGCAAAAAATATACTTAATTATCGAATTACATGTGACTCATGAATTTTTAAATATAAAATATGATTTGCCACTAAAAATTAAATAATTTGTGACGAATTTATTTCGTAGCCTTTTTAAACATTGTATGTATTATTTTAAGAAAAACCCTTGTTGTAGCTAAATTTCAGATTACATAAAGATAATTTAAATATTATCCCATATTTTTAGATTATTAATGAAAAAAATAATGATCACAGTTAAGTACAAAAATTTATAGCCAAAGTTTATTTTATTTTACTACAAATTCGATTTGTCGTTATTTAATCATCAATTTTTGGTGGCAAAAATTTTTCTTGTCTAAATGTAACTATTTTTGAAGACGAATAATTTTTTGCATAAGTGACAAATGTAATTTGTCACTAATAATTCTACTTCGTAGCTAAAGATTGCCTAAAGAAATGACGCCACCATATTTTTGGAGGGAAACTTTTGGAGACAACACTTTGCTATAAAATTCACATTTCGTCACTAAAACTATGTGGCTCATGTATTTGTATATGAAATGTAACTTTTGTCACAGAAAATAAATAATTAGTGAAGAATTTTTCGTCGTAGCTAATAATTTTATGGTTAAAAATTATATTTGTCGTAGTGGTTGGAGGTTGTTGGTGGTTCAAAAAGGGGGAAGGTATACGGGCTTCCTGAGAAAATTTTTCATCACTACAGGTGTGGAATACAAGAAATAGAGACTTCCTCATAGGGCGAGACACTTAATAGGGAGAACCTCTCGGTTGTGCATGAGATAGTGAAAAAGCTTATATCTGAGCTAGAAGCAGCCAGGGAAAGAGAAAGGCTTAGAGATGCTCAATTCTTAGGTATGCAAGCTCAGATCATATCCCTCGTTTTTACTGGAGCTTTTCCGTTTTTCCCCTCTCGTGAGTCATTGCCAGAGGCTCGACCTCCACGTGAGCATTCCTCCCGTTCTCCCCATGATCATTTTGCTCGTCCTCCTCGTGATCGTTCTTCCCGTCCTCCACAAGACCGTTTTGCCCGTCCTCCACAAGACCGTTCTTACCGTCTTATAGATAAAAGTTCATCAGATAGTGATGCTGCTATAGAAAATACCCTTTGACCAATACTTTGATATACTTGAACTAGACTAATAGAACTTGTTTTGAATTAGGATGAACATTTTTGAACTTGTTGTAATTACTTAGTTTTTGATTGGTTTTGAATTGTGATGTTTAATTGAACTTGCTAGTTTTAAAGTATTAGTTGGATGTTTTGTTGGATTTGTGGTGAATTAGGGGTTGTTTGTGGTGAATTAGAGGTTATTTGATGTGAATTGGGGTTATTGGTATGTTATTTTTATTTGAAAGGTGGTGTAGCTACGAAAACAAGCATTTTCTGCCAATTCCCAGAAAATTGACTGTCCTTGGTCGGTAATTGAAAAAAAAATTAAATTGTAAAATACCGACTAATTTTGGTCGGTTAATGCACATTGAATTCAACATTACCGACTAACTTTAGTCGGTAAGTTGGCTGCCATGTCCAGATTACCGACCAACGTCGGTCGGTATTATTAAATTTTAATTATTTATTATATTTTATAATAAAAACCAAAGTTACTCGGTATATAAAATATAATATAATTACTTTATTTTTCATTATCGACCAAAGTTGGTCGGTAACCAAAAGTATTAAATTTTGAATGCCAACCAATGTTGGTTGATAAAATTAAATTATTAAAATAATATTCCGACCAATATTGGTCGGTAATTCAACTAAATCGTTAGATGGTCGTGTAGAGCATACCGATGAAGTTGGTCGGTCCGGCCGACTTTGGTTGGTATCCTCTACCGTCCTTCAAAATACCGACCACACGTAAATGGTCGCTTTTTGAATAGTTATTTGCCATTACTGAATGATTTTGGTCGGTTTTTCGGACGGTTTTATGCGAATTTTGAGTAGTGATTAATTTGTGCTAGTAGGATATAGTGGATACCTCGTAAAATTAATCGAACTGCGAGCAAATCGCACGACCTATTTTGCTATAGTTACTTTTGTGGTTCATTTCCTTCTTTTTGAAACCTGATAGTCTAAATCGCTAAACGTAAAAAACTTGTGGCTTCCTCTGCAATTACTAATTACTCTCCTCTGTAGCAGTGTCTTAAAAGGCGGGGGCGTGAGATGAGGCATTTTACCTCCAACGAGGCGAGGCGTAAGCCCTGAGACATGGGGCGTAAGTCCCATGGATCTTTAAATTTTACCGATTTAAAGAATTTTAAGATAGTATAAAATAAAAAAATAATTATAAAATTATATTAAAATCATAAAATTATAACAAATAGTATATTTAAATATTTATAAATTATAATTCAACTATGAATAATACGAAAATTAAGACATATATCATAATATGCAAATTAGTAGCAACGTCGTTACAACTCTCTCACGACCCGAATTTCCCACCATCGGGAGTCGTGATGGCGCCTACTGTCGGAGCTAGGCAAGCCAAGCATTAAAACTTTTTCGGATAACAACACAACAGTAATAACAATAATAAGCCTTTTAATAAAATCGGAAGTCTTTCATAGCATAAATAACTGAAAACCAAAAATGCGGAAGCTTAACATTTCACTACCCAAGACTGGAGTCACTATCTCACGGACTACTAATGAATGCTACAAACAAGTCTAAATAGAAAAATACATCGTGTCTGTCTCGGTACAATGAAAACAAACAGAAAATATGGAAAGGGACTCCGGCATGCGAACGCCAGCTAGGCTACCTCGTAGTCCCTGGACTGAAGTCAGCTCCCACTCAACGAGCTACTGTTGTGGTCCAAAAGCTGCTCCAGTACCATGATCTGTGCAAAAAGCACAGAAGAGTAGCATCAGCACAACCGACCCCATTTGCTGGTAAGTGCCTGGCCTAACCTTGGTGAAGCAGTGACGAGGCTAGACAGGACTACCAAATCAACCTGTATAGTTTCATATATATATATGTGCAATGAAAGGAAAGAATACCAAAACTAAACAGTAAAAAGGGAGGGAAGCATGCTATGAGGGAGTACAATCCAGATATAAAAGTCATCAACTTAAATAAGAAACAGGGCACAACAATAATTAACAAAGAACAGGAAATCCAACAGTTGCACGATATCACCCTTCGTGCTTTTACTCTCATCCTCACCCAAGGCAATCAAATAAAATGCACGACATCACCCTTCGTGCTTTTCCTCACACAACTCTCATTTCATTGCACGGAATGATCCTTCGTGCAATTATAGTCAAATCAGAGCACGGAATGTCCCTTTGTGCATAATTTAATCAACAATAGCACAGAATGACCCTTCGTGCAAATATAATCAACAATGGCACGAAATGACCTTTCGTGCAAATATAATCAACAATGGCACAAAATGACCCTTCGTGCAAATATAATCAATAATCGCACGGAATGACCCTTCGTGCATCATCACTATTCCTCACCCAAACAGCAATCACAACCAAACAGGAGGGGAAAATAAATAATAACAAAAAATATCCCAGCAAGGGAAAAACTCAATTAAACAACTAAATCCCGGCAAGGGAGCAATGACAATAGCTTACACATCCCGGCAAGGGAGATAATCACATCTCTTTCCAATTCTTTCATTTCTTACTCAATAGTATATTTATCGTTTGAGCCAACGGTCCAAAGAATTCACAATTCATAATTTATCCTCAAAATTTTCACATTGTGTAGAAAATAATTAATTAGTTTGGAAGAGTCCCAAAGTATGTCAAAACAAGTACCAACAAAGACCCACGGTCATGCTAGACACTGGTGTATATATACTCGTCACCATGCCTATACACCGTACTCGATCATTTAGCAATTAGCAATTAGCAATTAATAACACTCACATCCTATTCCCTCAAGCCAAAGTTAGATCAAACACTTACCTCGGTCCAAAGAATAGCAATCAACTCTCCAATACCGCCTTTCCTCCACAATCCGACTCTGAAACAATGGTATCTAGGCATAATTAATTCAATAATATCAATTAGGGCTCAACAACATAATTCCATTGCCTAGAAATGAGTTTTCTAGCATTCTTCCAAAAATACCAAAATGCGACACCAGGCCCACATGGTCCAAACACGAGGCTCGGACCAAAACCCAATCACCCATAACCCCACGAGTTCAAATATGCAATTTGTTTTAAGATTTGACCCCAAATTGAGGTTGAATCACCCAAAATTCCCAAAACCCTAACTCTACCCAAAAGCCCCTAATTTCTACTTTGATTTCATGATTTAGGTCTAGGAATTTAGTGATTAGATGAAGAAATTAAGAGAGAATGAAGTTAAGAACACTTACCTAAGAAGCTATGGAGGAAAAGGCTCTTCAAAATCGTTTATGGGGTGTTAGGAGAAGAGCTCGTGAGAAAAATTGGATAAATCCCGTAATGGTTCTGTTTTTATGACTTAAAAAATGCTGGGTGAAATTACCCTACGCGTTCGCGATAGTAGGGTCATGTTCGCGATGAACAGAAGTTGGCAAGCATCGCATTTGCGGACGAGGGATGCGAACGCGAAGAGAAAATATTGGGTGCCCGAAAAATTGGCCTACGCGAACACGTTTGGCATCACGCGAACGCGATGATGGGCAGTCTGAAGCTTCGCGAACACGAGGACTCAATTGCGAATGCGGAGAAGGAATCAGGGGAAGGTACGTGAACGCGAGCCTAAGGCCGCGAACGCGAAGAAGGAATTTCCTGGGTAAAAATTGCAGAAAATCTGCTACCATTCAAAGTGTAAAAACACCCCGAACCACCTCCAATTCACTCCCGAGCCCTCGGGGCTCCTAACCAATCACACACACTAACTCAACAACATCCTACAAATTACTCGAGCGATCAAATCGCCAACACAACATCAAAATCAATGAATTAAGCCTTAAAATCATCATTTTCATTTCCAACTTCTTAAACTTCTAACTTTAGATAATTAGGTCCGAAACACGTCAAACGACGTCCGATTTCGACCAAACTTCATAGGAAGCGCTTAACACATATTTAAGACCTGTACCGGGCGTCAGAACCAAAAAACGAGCCTGATACCATAGTCTTTTAATCAATATTCATTTCTATTTTCCTTAATAATTTCAGAAAAATAATTTAACAGAAAAATTCTTTTACTCGGGTTCTAGACCTCGGATTTCGACTCCGGACACATGTCTGAGTCCCATATTTTTCTACGGACCCTCTGGGACCGCCAAATCACGGGTCCGGGTTCGTTTACCAGAAATGTTGACCGAAGTCAACTTTAATCATATTAATATCAAAATTCTTCAAATTTTTTTACAGATTTCACATATTTCAACATAAAAGCTTTTCGGTTATGCGCCCGTTCTACGCACATAAATCGAGGCAACTAAAAGTGAGGTTTTCAAGGCCTCGGAAGCACGAAAAAAGAGAGAAATCCGGTGATGACCCTTTGGGTCGTCACATTCTCCACCTCTAAAACAACCGTTCATCCTCGAACGGACAAAAGAAAGAAGTACCTGAGTCAGGAAATAGATGAGGATAACGGCTCCGCATATCAGACTCGGACTCCCAGGTTGATGCCTCAGGAGGCTGACCTCTCCACTGGACAAGCACTGAAGGAAAACTCTTTGACCTCAACTATTGAACTTTCCGGTCTAGGATAGCTATCGGCTCCTCCTCGTAAGACAGATCCTTGTCCAACTGGACAGTGCTGAAATCTAACACATGGGCTAGATCGCCGTGATACCTCCGTAGCATAGACACATGAAACACTGGATGCACGGCTGACAAGCTAGGTGGTAAGGCAAATCTGTAAGCCACCTCTCCCATACGATCAAGAATCTCAAATGGGCCAATGAACCTAGGGCTAAGCTTGACCTTCTTCCCAAATCTCATCACGACGTTCATAGGAGACACTCAGAGCAAGACCCGATCACCAACCATGAAAGCTACATCTCGAGCCTTACGATCCGCATAACTCTTTTGCCGCGACTGAGCCGAACGAAGCCTGTCTTGAATGATCTTAACCTTATCCAAGGCCTCCTGAACTAAATCTGTACCCAATAACCGAGCCTCTCCCGGCTCAAACCATCCAACTGGAGACCGATATCGCCTACCATACAGCGCCTCATATGGAGCCATCTGAATGCTGGACTGGTGGATGTTGTTGTAGGCGAACTCTGCTAAAGGCAAGAACTGGTCCCACGAGCCTCCAAAATCAATGACACAGGCTCGGAGCATATCCTCCA
>MU665837.1:146877-175567 GCA_026770625.1 Nicotiana glauca
TCGTAATTACTCGGGAGAGATTTACGGTAATAAGAGTGCTCATGATTGGTAGAGAATACTTAGGCGAAATTATAGAAGACATAGCGGGAAGGATTCCGACAATTGGGGAAATCATAACTCTAGACCTCCTTAATCTTGTCTCTAACCCTTAGTATTTTTAATTGTTCATTTAGTAGTTTAATTTGTTAGTTAATTAGTTAACACAAGAATCTAAATATCTATAAGTTAGGAATTGTTCAACCTTGTCTTCTTGGTGATAGTGAACAGCTGTAGCTAAACCTTAGTTTTCTGTGGGATTCGACTCCGGACTTGTAAACCGGATTATATTTGCAATGACCGCATTGTCCTTTTTATAAGGCATAGTTGGGCGTGATCAGTCAAAATTTGATGTTCGGACCAAAACTCGATTAACCATTTACCCCGAGTCCGAATATACAATTGGTTTTGGAATCCGACCTCAATTTGTGGTCTAAATCCCCAAAATTTGAAATTTCTAAATTCTATCCAAAAACACTCAATTCCACCATGAAAAACCCTAGATTTTAAGATGAAATATTGTAAAAAGATGAAATAGATTGAAAGAAATAAGTTAAGAATAATTTACCTATGATTTGGGGAAGAAAAGGTCTTTGGAAAATCGCGTCTTGAAGTTTAAGGTTTGAAAATTTGAGAAATAAATCACAAATCCCGTCGAAAATCGTTTTTGAACAGTTGCAGATATCACATTTGCAAGCGAACCCCTCAAATGCGAACATTTTATCGCAAATGCGAAGAATGTCCAGGGGCTACTATCATCGCGAATGCGAACACTTGTTCGCAAATGCGACTTGTTCTTATCTCAAATGCGATGCTGAACTTCGCAATTGTGAAGGTCCCCTCCCAGCCCCACTAATCGCGAATGTGAAGCTTCTTCGCAAATGCAAAGTCTGCTGACCTGCAACATACCAGAAAGTTTTCTTAAGTTTCAAATCATTTCTTAGCCTATCCAAAACTCACCCGAGCCCTCGGGGCTCCAAACCAAATATGCACACAAGTCTAAAAATATCATACGAACTTGCTCATGCGATCAAATAGCCACAATAACACCTAGAACTATGAATTCAACACCAAAACACATGAAATTTCAAGATAGTTTCAAACTTCCTATTTCCTTAACCAAAGGTTCGAATCACGTCAAATCACTTTCGTTTTTCACCAAATTTTACGAATAAGGTTTAAATATTATAATGGATATGTACTGGGCTCCGGAACCAAAATACGTTCCCGATACCAACAAGTTCAAACGTTATTCAATTTCTAAAAACCATTATATTTCTAGTTTAACAATTTTCTTCAAAAATTTATTTCTCGGGTTAGGGACCTCAGAATTCAATTCCGGACATATGTCCAAGTCCCATATTTTACTACGGACCCTTCGGAACCGTTAAACACGGGTCTGGGTCTATTTATTCAAAATATTAACAGAAGTCAACTAAAATTATCTTTTTAAAACAAAATTATCTTTTGTTAAGTTTTTCACATGAGGACTTTATGGATACATGCCCAGACTGCGCACGCAAATTGAGGAGAGGTAAAAAATGGTTTCAAGGCCTCGTAGCATGGAATTGGATTCTAAAACAAAAGATAACCCTTTGGGTCATCACATTCTCCACCTTTAAAATAACCGTTTGTCCTCGAACGAACATAGAAAAATACCTGAGTCGGTGAAAAGATGGGGATATCTGCTCCCCATATCGGACTTGGACTCCCAGGTAGATGCCTCAACAGGATGACCTCTCTACTGCAGATAAGCCGAAGGGTAACTCTTCAATCTCAACTGACGAATCTGCCCATCTAGAATAGCTACCGGCTCCTCCTCGTAGGCAAATCTTTGTCCAACCAGACAGTGCTGAAGTCTAACACGTGGGATGGATCGTTGTGATACTTCCGAAGCATGGATACATGAAACACTGGGTGCAAAGCTGATAAACCTAGCAGCAACGCAAGTCTATAAGCCACCTCTCCCACTAGATCAAGGATCTCAAAAGGCCTGATGTGCCTAGGGCTTAGCTTGCCCTTCTTCCTAAATCTCATCATGCCCTTCATGGGTAACACCCAAAGCAACACACTCTCTCTCTAACCATGAATACCATATCACGAGCCTTACGGTTGGCGTAACTCTTCTACCTGGACAGAGTTGTACGGAGTCTATCCTGAATGATCTTAACCTTATCTAAGGCATCAAACACTAAATCTGTACCCAACAACCGAGCCTCTCCCAGTTTAAACCATCCCATAGGTGATCGATACCGTCTACCATACAACGCCTCATAGGGAGCCATCTAGATGTTCGACTAATAGCTGTTGTTGTAGGCAAACTCCATTAATGGCAAGAACTGATCCCAAGAACATCCAAAGTTAATAACATAGGCGTGGAGCATATCCTCCAAAATCAGAATAGTACGATTGGATTGTATGTCCGTCTAAGGATGAAATGTTGTTCTCAACTTGACCCGCGTACCCAACTCACGCTGTACTGCCCTCTAGAAATGCGAGGTAAATGGAATACCTCGGTCAGAAATGATAGACACGAGCATACCATGAAGACAAACTGTCTCTCGAATATAGATCTCACCCAACCACTCCAAGGAATAGGAAACTGCCACAGGAATGAAATGTGCTGACTTAGTCAGCCTATTAACAATAATCCATACTACATCGAACTTCTTCTGAGTTTGTGGGAGTCCCAGCAACAAAATCCATAGTGATACGCTCCCACTTCAACTCAAGGATCTCAATCATTTGAAGCAAACCACCAGGTCTCTAATGCTCATACTTACCTGTTGACAATTCGAACACCGAGCTATATACATAATGATATCCTTCTTCATCCTCCTCGACCAAAAATGTTGCTGCAAGTCCTGATACATCTTGGTGATTCCCGGATGAATAGAATACTGGGAACTATGAGCCTCCTCTAGAATCAACTCATGAAGTCCATCCACATTAGGCACACAAACTCGACCCTGCATCCTTAAAACTTCGTCATCTCCAACTGTAACCTGCTTGGCACCTCCATGCCTCACTGTGTCCTTAAGGACAAGCAAATGCGGGTCATCATACTGCCAATCTCTAATACGCTCAAATAATGAAGACCGAGCGACTGTACAAGCTAGAACACGACTAGGCTCCGAAATATCCAACCTCACGAAATCATTGGCCTAAGCTTGAACATCCAAAGCAATTGAACTCAACCAAAACTGACATTTCAAAAAATTAACATATAACGGGATGTCTCTCAAAGTCAGAAGAACGATCCGAAGATGCTGCTCGTGCTCCTCTCGGCTACGGGAGTAAATCAAGATATCATCAATGAAAACAATCACAAAGGAGTCCAAATAAAGCTTGAACACCCGGTTCATCAAATCCATAAATGCTGCTAGGGAATTTGTCAACCCAAATGACATCACTAGAAACTCATAATGCTCGTGCTGAGTACAAAAACTGTGTTAGGGACTTCGAATGCCCTAATCCTCAACTGATAGTAGCTAGATCTCAAATCAATCTTCGAAAATACCTTGTCACCCTAAAGTTGATCAAAAAAATCATCAATCCTCATCAATGGATACTTGTTCTTGATGGTAACTTTGTTCAACTACCGATAATATATACACATCCTCATCGATCCATCCTTCTTCTTAACAAAAAATACCGGCAAGCAAACCTTGCAACTGACCCTTCAATTCTTTCAACTCTAGCGGGGCCATGCGATACGGTGGAATTGAAATGGGCTGGGTGCCCAGATCCAAATCAATGCAAAAGTAAATATCCCTATCGGGTGGCATCTCTGACAGGTCTGCAGGAAATACCTCTGGAACTCGCGAACAACTGGTACGGAATCCATGGAAGGAACCTCTACACTAGAATCGCAAACATAAGCCAAACAAGCCAAACACCCCTTCTCAACCACAAGCCAAGACTTCATATAAGAAATGAACCTACTAGTAGAATGACCAGGAGTCCCTCTTCACTCCAATCGAGGTAACCCCGGCAAGGCTAAGGTCACAGTATTAGCATGACAGTCCAATAAGGTGACAACCAATCCATCCCTAAAATGCCATCAAAATCAACCATATCGAGAAGTAGGAGGTCTACACGGGTCTCAAAACCTCCAATAATAACCACACACAAGCAATATACATGATCTATAATAATAGAATCACCCGCCGGTGTGGATACAAATACAGGAGCACTCAAAGAATCACAAGGCACAAACAATACGTAGCAAAATAAGATGACACATAGGAGTATGTAGACCCTGGATCAAATAGAACTGAAGCATCTCTACTGCAAATTGAAACTGTATCTGTTATAATGACATCGGATGCCTCAGCCTCAAGCCTAGCTGGGAAAACATAACATCAGGGTTAGGCCCCACCACTCTGAACTACATCCCTGGGACGGCCTCCTACTGACTGGCCTCCACCTCTAGCGGCCTGACCTCCACCTCTAACACCTCCACCCCCAACTCTAGCTTCCTGACCCCTACCTCTAGTTGGCTGAGCTGGCGGTGGAACACCCTGTGTCGAAACCATGGCATGAGAACCCTGATGCTAAGAACTGCTTGACGCTCGAGGGAAAAATCTTGCAATGTGCCTTGGAGTGTCACAAGTATAACAAGACCTCAGCTGCTGAGACTACTGGCCCTGAAACTGACCTTGACAGCCTGAGTAAAAACAACCCTGAAAACTCTAAAGTGGAGGTGCACTGATAGGGACTGGTGATGCATTGTAGGTTAGCTTATCAGAATACTGCATATGAGAGCCATGACCACCTGAAGCACCATGAAAAGACTGAAGTGCTGAATGGAACGGCCTGGGAAGATGGCCTCTACCAAAAGACTCCTTGCCTCCAGAAGAGGCGCCACTGAACCTGCTAGAATAATGAGGCCTTTTGTCAGACCCCTGACCGCTCCCCTGAGCTAAAACCATCTCCACTCACCTGGCCACATTGTCTTGATCCTGAAATGAAATATCGCTCCTTGTCTCCTTAGCCATCTGCAAATAATAGTCTGAGCAAGTCCCTCAATAAACCTCCTCACCCTCTCTCTCTCTCTCTCTCTCTCTCTCTCTCTCTCTCTCTCTCTCTCTCTCTCTCTCGATAGGGAATATAAGAGCATGACGAGCCAAATCAACAAACCTAGTCTCATACTGAGTGACATCATAGAACCCTGCTAAAGATGCTCGAACTACCTGCGGTAGTCCTCTCTATGAGTGATAGGAAGGAACTTTTCGAGAAATAGCTGAGAGAACTAGTCCCAAGTCAAGGTAGGCGACCCAGCTGGTCTAGTCAACATAAAGTCATTCCACCATCTCTTGGCGAACCCTATCATCTGGAATACAACAAACTCGACCCTATTGGTCTCTACTATCCCTATGTTCCGCAGTACCTCATGGCAGCGGTCAAGATAATCCCAGGGGTCCTTAGAAGCTTCCCCACTCAAATGAACCGGAAAAAGCTTGGTGAACTTATCCAACCTTAACAAAGCCTCAGAAGACATAGATGATCCATCAGCGGCCTGAGCCGCAACAACTGGCTGAGCTACTCCCACTGGCTGAGCTACTAGAGTTTGGAACTGAGGAGCTATCATCCCGTGAGTGTGAGTCTGAGCATCTCCCCCAGCTTGAGAGACGGCTGGTGCTACAGGCAATGTGCGAGTCAGATATACGCTCTCCATAAGGCCCACTAGATGGACCAAAGCATCTTGAAATACCGGGGTAGAGATGAACCCCTCAAGAACCTGAGCTGGCCCTGCCGAAATAGTTTCAGCCATAACCTCATCATCGAACTCCACTTGAGGATCCGCTGCTGGTGCTGCTGCTCGAGCTCTAGGATAAGCCGTGCCCCTGCCTCGGCCTCTAGCACGACCTCGACCTCGTTCTCTACCCCTCGTAGGAGCTCCCGCTGGGGGCTCGGGCTGCTGATCAGCTGATGAATCGGTACGTGTTCTCTCCATCTGCGAAAGAACAAAGTAAAAGTTTAATTAGCATTGAGAAATCCAATCGCACGACAGAGAAGAATATATGTGAAGTTATTCCTAAACTCTGTAGCCTCTGATGGATAGCACAGACGTTTCTGTACAAATCCCTTAGCATCTACCTAGCTTGTTCGTGAATTGTGAGACCTAGTCAACCTAGTGCTCTAATACCAACTTGTCACGACCCGGATTTCCTACCATCGGGATCGTGATGTCGCCTAACTCTTAAAATGCTAGGCAAGCTAACAAATACAATTCTAACATATTAATCATTAACCAAAACAATAATTAACATTAATTTACACTAAACATGTATGAAGTGCAACAATTTTATAACAATTCAAAACACTAATACACGACTACCCCAAACATTCTGGTGTCACAATCCACAAACTTCTATGAATTTTCTACAAACAATGGTTTGAAAAAAATACACATGTTCTCGAAAAGAAAGAGTCAGTAAATCTAAGATAGAGGGAAGGGGACTACAGGGTTTGCGAACACCGACAGATCTACCTTGGATTTCCTGTGGACTAAAGGCAGCAACCCAAACTCTGATCAGTGCGATCCAGTACCGGGATCTGCACAGAAAGTGTAGAGTGCAGTATCAGTACAACCGACCCCATGTATTGGTAAATGCCGAGCCTAAACTCGGTGAAGCAATGACGAGGCTAGTACATGACAAATAATATAAACTTGTGCAGTTAAATCACATACGAGAAAATAACAATAAAGGAAATTTAACAAATAATGAAGGAAATGGGGAAACATGTTGAGGGGACTATGGATATTAAGAAAATAGTACAGAACAGGAACTCAGTAAATATCATGCTTTGAACCAACAAAAGAAATAGCACAGCAATCACGTGCACAACATCACTCTTCGTACTTTTACTCTCTCCTTACCATAAGAAACAATAGAAATGACACGGCATCACCCTTCATACATTAACTCTCTCATAATCATGGTATGACATCTTATCAAAATTAGAATACTGCACGACATCACCCTTCATGCTTTACACTCTTCCTCACCCAAACAACAGAAACAATATCAATCTAACAAGGGAATTATCAATAAACAACTTCGTTTCAACATTTAACTTCACAATATGATTCTCGACTTGAGTCAGTACTCAACAAATATCCAATACTAGAAAAACATAATAAGACTTATTTAACATGATGAATAACCGGTTAAAGCATGAACAATACGTATAAAGAAACACAATAGTCACAAGTATAAGGTTAAATAACATGCCATGACCCGCCACCAACGTATAGATACTCGTTACCTCACCTATACGTCGTACTCAAAAACTAAACAAGTAACAATTAAGGCAACAACACCTAATACCTCAAGCTAAGGTTAGCCACAACACTTACCTCGATTCCACGGCCAACATCAAGCTCAATTACCGCTTTACATCTCGATTCCACCTCCAATCCACTCGTATATAGTCACATTAACTTAATAATATCAATTATCGCTAAAGAAATCAATTCCAATGCAAAATTACAAGTTTCCTAATCTTTTCCCCAAAAAGTCAAAATCCGACCCTAGGTTCGCTTGGTCAAAATTCGAACCAAAACTCTATTATCCATTCATCCCCGAGCCCGGATATACAATTGGTTTCGGAAAACGACCTCAATTTGAGGTCTAAATCCCCAAAATTTGAAATTCCTAAATTCTACACTAAAACACCCTATTCCACCATGAAAAATCCAAAATTTTAAGATAAAATCTTGTAAAAAGGTGAAATAGATTTAAAGAAATAAGTTAAGAATCATTTACCTATGATTTGGGGAAGAAAGGGTCTTTGGAAAATCGCCTCTTGAAGTTTAGGGTTTTAAAATCTGAGAAATGAATTAAAAATTCTGTCCAAAATCATTTTTGAACAGTTGCAGATATCGCATTTGCAATCAGGGGTTCGCAAATGCGAACACTTCATCGCAAATGCGAACACTTCATCGCAAATGCGAAGAATGTCCAGGGCCTGCTATCATTGGAAATGCAAACACTTGTCCGCAAATGCAACCTGTTTTTATCGCAAATGCGATGCTGAACTTCACAATTGCGAAGGTCCCCTCCCTGCCCCACTAATCGCAAATGCAAATTCTACAGACCTGCAACATACAAGAAATTTTTCTTAAGTTTCATATCGCTCCGTAGCCTATCCAAAACTCACCCGAGACCTCGGGGCTCCAAACCAAATATGCACACAAGTCTTAAAACATCATACGAAATTGCTCACGCGATCAAATTGCCAAAATAACACCTAGAACTATGAATTCAAAACCAAAACACATGAAATTTCCAGATAGTTTCAAACTTTCAATTTCCTCAACCAAAGGTCCGAATCACGTCAAATCATTTCCTTTTTCACCAAATTTCACAAATAAGGTTTAACTATTATAACAGACCTATACCGAGCTCCGGAACCAAAATACGGGTCCGATACCAACAAGATCAAATATTATTCAATTTCTAAAAATCATTATATTTTCTGTTTAACAATTTTCTTCAAAAATTCATTTTTTGGGCTAGGGACCTCGGAATTCAATTCCGGGCATACGCCTAAGTCCCATATTTTACTACAGACCTTCGGGGAACATCAAACTATAGGTCTGGGTCTGGGTCCGTTTACTCAAAATGTTGACCTAAGTCAACAAAAATCATCTTTTCTTAAGTATTTCACATAAGGCTTTTCCAATACGCGCCCGTACCGCGCACGCAAATCGAGGAGAGGTAAAACAAAGTTTCAAGGCCTCGGAACACAAAATTGGATTTTAAAACAGAAGATGACCCTTTGGGTCATCACACATATTAATCTAGAATTTATGTAAAACGCGAAGCAAGAAGGTCACTTAATCCTACAAGGAACAAATAATCGTATAATCTACCCCCAAGAATGATTAACCCTGGAACATGCATATACGACCGTCACTTCATATATGTATCACCCCCCACATGTAGCAAACAATATCAATTAGTAGGAAAAAAATTCTTCCAACAAAGTTAGGCAAGACACTTACCTCAAACAAGCCAAATCAATACACTCGAATCGACCTCCGAACGGCTCGAAACCAGCCAAAGGCAACTCGAAATCATCAAATAATTCCATGGGAAGCAAATCAAATGATAAAGGTCGAATCTTTAGTGAAATACTCAGAGTCGACCAAAATCTAACTCAGGCCCGCACCTCGGAACCCAACAAAACTCACAAATTCTGACAACCCCTTAAATACTAGTCCATCAAAAAATATTTACTCAAATTCGACTCCGAATCGATGTTCAAAATTCAAAAATTCACGTTAGGAATGTTTAGACAAAACCCCCCAATATCTCTTAAAATTCATAATCCAAATGCCAAATTGAAGATAGATTCATGAAATACAATAAAAACCGAGTATAAAATACTTATCTCAATCCACGTGGTGCAAAATCGCCCAAATCTGAGATCCCCAACTCAAAATGTGATAAAATGAGCAATGCCTTTGAAATAGAGTAACTTATACACATCTCCAGGTATACACTTCGTGAACGCAGACGGACTCTCGCGTTCGCGACGAACAAGCACTCACCACCACAAAATGACCCTACGCGTTCGCGACAAAAACCACCCGAACGGGATGCACAACAGAACCCGACCTTCGCGAATGCAACAAGTGATTCGCAGCTGCGAAGACATGACCTCCAGCTTCTAGCTCCACAATTCGAATGCAACACAACATCTCAAATGGGAAACACATTCAGCTTGCCTTTCGCGAACGCGTTCCATATATGGCGTCTGCGAAGAACAAATACATATCAGACCAAAACACACTTTTCGATCGCAATTGGACCTTCGCGATCGCTAAGAACACCAGAAGCAATAGGTAACAACAGAAACTAGCAATAACAACATGGCCTAAAATGGTCCGAAACCCATCCAAAACAGACCCGAGCCCCTCGAAACACCGTTCGAACATATCAAAAAGTCCCAAAACATAACACGAACCTTCTCGAGGCTTAAAAATTACACATAAAAATATCAAAATCACGTATCATACCTCAAATCAAACTTAATGTACTTTTGAACTTTCAACTTCAAAAACTAGTGCCGAACCATATCAAATCAAGCAAGAATGACCTCAAATTTTGCACACAAGTTCCAAATGACATAACAAAGCTATTCTAACTTCCAAATCCACAATCCGAACCCGATATCATTAAAGTCGACTCTTGGTCAAATTTATGAATATTCAAAACCTTCAAATTGCCAATTTTCGCTAATTAATGGCCAAACCTTCTGGAAATATCCAAATGCAAATCCGGGTATACGTCCAAGTCTAAAATTACCATCAAGACCTAACGGAACAATCAATCCAATCCGTAGTCAAATACACAAAAGTCAAACTTGGTCAACTCTTGAACTTAAAACTTCTAACATGAGATTCATTCTTTCAAATCAATCCTGAATCACCTGAATTCAAAAGTGATGATTCGCATAGGTCATAATACATTATATGAAGAAACTCAAGAATTCAAACAGCTGAATGGAATCAAATGCTCAAAATAGCCAGCTAGGTCGGCACATCCTCCCCCACTTAAACATATGTTTGTCCTCGAACGTGCCAAGAGTCGTTCCAATGCCATCAAATAACTACATGAGCTCACCATACACATACCCGTGGGTGATCCCATGTCACCTCGATCCATGTAAGCCCGCCAATTCGACATAACCGAAAATTCTTCCTTCAACCTAATCCTTAAACCTTGGATCCTAGTTTCCAACATTCGGAATTCATTATAAGACCCAATTCTCACATCCATGCACTGCTTAAATCTAAAATAGTCTATCAAGCCAAAACCGTAACTCAAGATGTAATCACATGATATACCACATAACTCGCATGCTCACATCAATAACTTCTGACCAAAATAGCTGCCCAAAAACAAATCTGGTGCCGGTAGTAAACCTCAAATCAAAATAAAACCTCTTTCAAAACCTTTGTACACTGTCGATGATGAAAGAAACACGTAGAAACCCATAACCACTCATCAGATCGACAAGTCAAGAGGCTCACTCGTCCGACAAGAACCATTGCTCAATTCTAAGCAGAAATATGGTATCATTCTCCCAAACATTCCTCATCCCAATACAATAGTGCAAATCTTAGGTCTAGAGACCTCATCTCTGCCAATACAAGAAGCCGAACTGATATGTCGCACCAAAAGCCATATGGAGCCCCACACGACATGGTTTCCTACACCAAACAAGTAATAATTCAGATATGACAAATAATAGTAAGAAAGTTAAATAACAAGGCAGGCGGGGTAATATTAACATCTTCCTATGAACTAGTTTCAACAAAGTAAAAGCAAAATACACGAAATAAGCATAAGGAGTTACATCTCATCACAGTACCGTTGCGGCACACAACCCGATCTAATTATATCAATCCACATAGGGGTACCCATCGATCCATAATTCTCAGGCTCACTAATCACATATGCATCGACATCAAGCACAATAGAGCGCACAAATATAACCATGGGAAGATGATTAGGCATAAATAATACTGAGAAAGACAAGCACAACTATGGTGCAATAAGCAAATCAACATTACGAGGGCTATCTCGCCCATAACGCCATAAGGTATAAACAAAATTATAATATGTGTGCGAATAATCATGTAACCCTCACAACCCGTCATAGAATAAGGGAGAAACACATAACATAGACCAAGACGCGAATAACATCCATTTTGCCTAATGATATACCTGTGGTAACAACTAAGCAAGAGCAAGCAAATCCGATCCGATATAGAATACACATTCTCATTAGGCTCAAAAATAATCCCCAAACCAAATTCCAATTATTTTCAAATAGGTAAGTAACCTTCCAAAAGTCCATAGTAGCCTTTCCATAACATATACCCTCAATTATCTAATTTCTCAATATTTTTTCACTATTGGCAACCTAGGAATAGTCTGCCCACGAGAAAATCCAGTCTCTGAACCTCATGAATACCAGAATCTCCATATCCGATCTCAACACCGGTACTCAAATGGCAGATACATCACTCATACTCTATTATCTTACAGAAAAATGCCCACAAGTCAAAACACAGTGCACCTACCAACATGCGCATTCTCCTTCGACAAAATTGTCCGTGTCATCAAGGATACATATCCTTCCCTTCAAAACTAAACCACAACCTTGAACTCGCAACTTTCAACGCCACAAAGTGCACCACCACTAACATGAGAACTTGAGAAAATAAAAAAATCTCATAATCAACTCTGGATCACAAATAGGACGAACACCTTATCAAACGAGAAATTTCCATTTAACTCAAACCAGGAGAACATTAACACACACAATATATTTGCTATAATTGTAAAAAAAAAGCTCTAGGCTATTTCCATAAGTATGTTGAACTCTTCGGAGCTCATTAACACATAACAAATCACAAATTTGATCTCATATAACTCAATTGAGTCGCGTAGACTACCAATCCAAAAGTAAATTAATCCTATATGCTCGCTCAGAAGGAACCTTCTGCAAATCCGAAGCCATTTCTTGAATCTCTCTAATATTTCCATGTAAAATTGTTCTTGCATAAAAATACCACAGATTCGGTCACCATTCAATATCGATCTCAAGCACTATTTATTCACGAATCCAATAGTCCTTAAATGGCACATATGATTTGGAACCCATCAGAACCTTCTCGATAACCACTCACCTTACTCTGATCCTCAATACATATCTAATACATACCAAGCAACCCGCAGTTCACCAGCACATGAATATTCAAAGAAATAACCAAGAAATCCCTCAACCCAAAAACTGATCAATGTATGACCCTGCAATCTGATCGTCGATAACAGACTCACCCACTTAGCTCGAAGCCATAAAACATATCGACGGTAATCTAGAGTACCATATCTTCATAGCTTCCCCAATCCCGCACTATGAATCAACGTAATACTTCATAAGCTCAAGTAATACTGGTTGGAGAACACTACGAAGACACTGCCAAGCGCACACCCAACCCTTGCAATAGTCAAGGAAACTTCCCCCAAATGCTCTGAAATTATAATATATGCATTCCACCAAATGGAAACCTCATACAAAACACAAGATCCAAACTCATCACGCAGGAGATAACCCCCTGCTGTACTCAAATCAACACCTTTCCATGAACCCACCATAATCATAACAACTAGTCCATCCACCAGTCTTCCCAAATTTGTGCTTACCAACCAGATACAAGATTCCCCATCGCACCGAAAATGAACAACTGAAAGATCTACCATAGCATATTCTCCTAAGACTAGACCACACATTGCGACGATGATCAAGAATTCATACCCTTTCGTATTTCATCCGCAACATCTCAAACTGTCAGCATATAAGTGATACCGAGTGTGCAACTTTGCGTATGAACGAATAGGAAGAATAAAAAATATAGGTTTCAAGCTAAAACTAGGCCACAAGATAATGAAAGAAAGAAGGAAAATTTTCCTAAATGCCCCGTAGCCTCTCGAAGATAGGTATGGACGTCATCATATCGATCCACAAGACTCTAGTAGATACTTGCTCATGACTCGTAAAACCTACGAACCTAGTTCTCTAATACCAACTTGTCACGATAAAAAATCCACTAGTCATGATAGAATTGAACCCAACCCCATAGGTAAGCCAAATAACAGTCACCACAATCTAATTGAGATTTACCAGAAAATCAGTAATGAATTATCGGAACTTTTATACAAAAACCAAGTACTGTTAGTGCAAATCATAAGCTTCAATGACTTAGAATTTACTAAAGCTGGTACAAAATAAATACATAATCTATTCAAAATATACATAATCAGTTTTGAAATATCTAAAGCTACCAATCCCAAGTGGCAACTATAAATGGAACGTAGGTACATCTTTGATGCCAGCTCCACCATACACAACAATAACAACTCTAAAATCTATACGCAAGGTGCAGAAATGTAGTATAGGTACATTTGACCCCATGTACCTAGTTAGTATATTATCTAACCTTGGTGAAGTAGTGACGAGGCTTTTTTGTTAAAAGGTACTCACTGATATAACCTGTGCAGTAGACTAGCAATAGAAGCGATACTAAAATATAACAATGAAGAGTACAAGAATAAATATGCAAAGTAGTAAAAGAATCATTAGAAGAATTTACGATCAATATTCCTCAATATCACAACCAATCGTGTACTTATAACAATGACCATAGAAAATAAGGTAGTAAATCCAGAACTTTCATAGCGTGGGAAGTGTACTCAAATAATCAAATCAAATAGCACGACAACACCCTTCATGTCATTATCTCATTCTTACAAATATACATTTAACAATACCAACCAAGTGAAAGAAATGCAAATAATCGTAATGACAAAGTGGAAATTACACAAGTAGCAATAACGAGCAAGTACATATGGACAACGATAACAGACTAG
Source organism: Nicotiana glauca (assembly GCA_026770625.1). Classification (NCBI taxonomy): domain Eukaryota; kingdom Viridiplantae; phylum Streptophyta; class Magnoliopsida; order Solanales; family Solanaceae; genus Nicotiana; species Nicotiana glauca. The sequence continues at coordinate 161,370 of MU665837.1, forward strand.
GTGGGAGGCATAGAAGTAATGATAGCAATTAAGATGGAAGAAAATAAATTTCACTAACTAACATGACAGAAGGCTTAGTCGTAGATGTAACCAACATGAAGGAAGCATGGTCTTTATAAGCTAAGGCACAGATGAGTAACATGCTAGAAGGCTTAGATGTAGATATAACAAACATGAAGGAAATCATGGTCTTTATAAGTTAAACAAATAGAAGGCATGTATAACTAACATGGTAGAAGGCTTATTTATACGAAAAGTGCAATCATTGAGATATGGCAAACAAGAAGGAAAACATGATATTTACAAGTTAAACAGATAGAAGGCATGGATAATATGGTAAAAATTGATGTAGAGGACAAAGGCCGAACAAAACCGACTAGTCATATAGAAAACATAGGTGCAACAGTAACAACTCAAGATAAAGGCTTGAATGTATACACTAGAAAAAGATATCACAACATAATGCATGTATCTCGTCATCGCCTGCACGGAAACACCTGTCGTGCCACGAACACATAATAATATAAAAATAATGGCACGTCATTGCCCTTCATGATTTGATTCTCATTATCGTATGATAATGTAAATGAAATGACAAAGCATCACCCTTCATGCTTAATTCACATGGCACGACATCACCCTTCGTGCATTATACTCTTCCTCTCAGGTAATGTATATGAAATGGCACGGCATCACCCTTCGTGCTTTACACTCTTCCTCACCAAGCATATATATGTCAATATCAAGTCAGGTTGGACGATGTATAACATCAAAGATATCAATGATTGGGAGAATATCAGAACGAAAATAAGTCATAGCTTTCAAGCCAATGACAATTCAACAAACCTCAAGAATCTCAATCAATCTAAAAAAACGATCTTCAACTCAAGCATAGAAACCAATATATCAAGAATAACAGTCATAGAAATGTATTTGTGATTAAGTATAATAACAATAGAATTTAGCACATCAATAATTTTACAAAAAGTCCATCAGATTTTAGTCAAGTATAATAAGCTAAATCATAGTTTCTAGCATTTAACTTCATATTCATATTAATCTAGACGTCAAGTAAAACGTGAAGCAAGAAGGTCACTTAATCCTACAAGGCACAAATGCTCGTATAATCTATTTCCAAGCATGAATAACCATGGCACATGTTTATACGCCTATCACCTCATATATGCATCACCCCTGCATGTAGTAAACAACACAATTAGTAGAAAAAGTTCCCCCAACAAAGTTAGGCAAGAACTTACCTCAAACAAGCCAAATCGATACATAGAAGTTCCATCCCTCTCGAATCGTCCTCCGAATGGCTCAAAACTAGCCAAAAGCAACTCAAAATCATCAAATAATGCCATAGGAAGAAAATCCAAATGATAAAGGTCGAATCTTTAATCAAGTACTCAGAGTCAACCAAAAATTCAAACTCAAGCCCGCTCCTCGAAATCCAACAAAACTTACAAATTCCAATAACCCATTCAATTACGAGTCCAACGATAGTAATTTCGCTCAAGTCCGACTGTGAATCGATGTTTAAAACTCAAAAATGCACTTGAGGAAAGTTTAGACAACCCTCCCCCCACTAATTTCTCTTTTAAATTCATAATCAAAATGTCAAAATCGAAGATATATTGATGAAATATAATCAAAGCCGAGTAGAAAACATTTATCCCAATCCACATGGTGAATATCGCCTCCAAAATCGCCCAAATTCGAGCTCTCTAACTCAAAATGTGATAAAATAAGCAAAACCTTCGAAATACAGTACCTTATACACTTCTCCAGTTAAACACTTTGCGAACGCGAACGAACTCTCGCGTTCACGACGAACAAATAGCTACCACCACAAAATGACCCTACGCGTTCGCGATACAAACCTCGCAAACGCGATGCACAATAGATCCAGACCTTCGCAAAAATGGCAAATACTTCGCGAACGCGAAGACATGACCTCCAGCTTCCAGCTCCACAACATCGCGAACACGAAACACTTTTAGCTTGCCTTTTACGTACGCGTTCCATGTATTGCGTCCGTGAAGAACAAATTCACAGCAGACCAAAGCACATTTCGCAATCACAACCGGACCTTCGCGATCGCAAAGAACACCAGAAGCAATAGGTAACAACAAAAACCATCAATAATAACATGGCACAAAATGGTCCGAAACCCATAAACTCACCTGAGCCCCTCGGAACACTGTTTGAACATACCAACAAGTGTCAAAACACAACACAGATCTACTCAAGGCCTCGAATTATACATAACTACATCAAAATTACAGATCACACCTCAAATCAAACTTAATGTACTTTTGAACTTTCAACTTCAAAAACTCGTGCTGAACCATATCAAATCAAGTCGGAATGACCTCAAAATTTGCATATAAGTTCCAAGTGATAAAAAGAAACTATTATAATTCCTGGAACCAACAATTCGAACCTGATATCATCAAAGTCAACTCTCGATCAAATTTATGAATATTTCAAACCTTCAAATTTCAATTTTCGCCAATCAACACCAAAACCTTTAAGAAACATCCAAATACAAATTCGGTCATACGCCCAAGTCCAAAATCACCATTCAGACCTAACAGGATCGTCAAAACTCTGATCCAGGATCAAATACACAAAAGTCAAATTTGGTCAACTCTTCCAACTTAAAGCTTCTAATTTGTGATTCATTATTTCAATGCAATCATAAATCACCTGAAAACCAAAACCGACGATTCACACAGGTCATAATACATCATATGAAGCTACTCAAGATTTCAAACAGCTGAACGGAATGCAAATTCTAAAAATGACAGGTTGGGTGGTCACATCCTCCCCCACTTAAATATACGTTCATCCTCGAATGTGCCAAGAGCCGTTCCAATGTCATCAAATCACTGCACTAGCTAATCATACACATATCTATGGGTGATCCCACATCACCCAGATCCATGTAAGCCTGCCAACTCAACATAATCGTAGATTCTTCCTTCCACCTAATCCTTAAACCTTGGAACCCAGTTTCTAACATCCGAAATTCATTATAGGATTCAATTCTCACATCCATACACCGCGTAAGTGTGAATAAACTTTATGAAGCCATAACGATAACCCAAAATGAAATCATATGATATACGACATAACTCACATACTCGCAGTAATAACTTCTGACTACAATAGTTTCCCAAAAATAAATCTGGTACCGGTAGTAAAGCTCATATAAAATAAAACCGCATTCAAAACCTTCCTACACTGTAGATAAAGAAAGAAACATGCAAAAACCCATAACCACTCATCAGATCAACAAATCAAGAGGCTCACTCGTCCTACAAGGACCATTGCCCAATTTTGAGTGAAAATATGGTATCATTCTCCCAAAAATTCTTCATTCCAATACAATAGTGCAAATCTCAGGTCTAGAGACCTCATCTTTGCCAATATAAGTAGCCCAACCAACAAGTCACACCAAAAGCCATATGGAGACCTACATAATGCGGTTTCGCACACCAAAGAATTAATAATTCAGTGATGACAAGTAATAATAAGAAAGTTAAATATGAAGGCTACTAAGCAAGTTAAGCAGGCAGGGTAATGTTAACATCTTCCTATGAACTATTTTCAACAAAGTAAAAGAAAAACACACGAAATAAGCATAAGGAGTACTATCTCATCATAGTACAATTGCAGCGCGTAACCCGATCCAATCATATCAATCCACATATGGGTACCTATCGATCCATAATACTCAGGCTCATTGATCACATGTGTGTTAACATCAAACATGAGAGAGGGAACAAATATAACCATGGGAAGATGATTATACATAAATAGTACTGAGAAAGATAAGCACACCTATGGTGCAATAAGCAAATCAACATTATGAGGCCATCTCGCCTGCAATGCCATAAGGCCTAAAAGGAGTTACAATATGCGCGCGAATAATCATGTAACCCTTACAACCCATCATAGCATAAGAGAGAAACATATAACATAGACCAAGGAGCGAATAACATCCATTCCGCCCAATAATATACCTGTGGTAACAGTTGCGCAAAAGTAAGCAATCTGATCCGTTACAGTATACACATTCTCATTAGGCTCACAAATAATTCCAAAACCAAAATTCGATCATTTTCAAAAGGAAGGTAACCTTCCAAAAGTCTATAGTAACCTTTCCATAACCCTCAATTATCCAATTGTTAACATTTCTTCATAATTCGTAACCAAGGAATAATCTGCCTACAAGAACATCCTGTCTTTGAACCTCATGATTACCAGAATCTCCATATCCGATCTCAATACAACTACTCAAATGGCCGGCACGTCACTCATACTCCATCATCTTACAGAAAAATACCCATAAGTGAAAACACAATGCACCTGCCAACATGCGCACTCTCCTTCAACGACATCAAATAGTGATAGAATACTCTTAAACATCTGAAATCATCTATGTCATCAAGAATTCATATCCTTCCTTTAAAAACTAAACCGCAACCTTGAACTCGCAACTTTCAACCCCACATGGCGCACCGCCACTAACATTCTAACTCAAAAAAATTCAAAAAATTTATAATCAACTATGTATGACAAACAAGACGAACACCTCATCAACCGAGAAATTTTCTATGATTATTATTATTATTTACTAACGACGTTAAGTGTGGAAGTATTAATCAAAGACCAACCCTCATCTCCATTTTAGTTAGGGTCGGTCAACGATGTTGCTGAGTACACATTGATTCATGTACTCACCCTATAATTGCTGCACCTTTTTGTGTACAGACTCTGTGCTGATGCGAGTGAATCTCAAAAATAAGATGGTCATTGAGAAGGCCATCTAGAGAGATCGAGGTGAGTTGCGTGATGATTTGTAGCACAGAATTTTCCCTCCATCCTTTAATTTCTATCTTTTTCTTTCCTAGACAGTTTTGGTTGTATCATAGACTTGTACTTCCTTTTAGTCAGTTCTTGTACTAGTGACACTAGATTTTGGGGTTGTAAAATTTTCTTTAAGTCCTTATGATTATCAAAATTATTAAGTCTTTAAAATGACTTGTATGATTAATTTTTCGCATTGATTCTTATTGAATTGATGTAAATGGGTTGTGTATGGCTTACCGACTTGGTGAGAGTTAGTGCACTCAAGGATTTGTAAATAGGATTGTGACAACGATCCTGCAGGTGCGGGCCAAGGATCGCATGTGTGAAAATACCAACAATATCTGAAGTTAAGGATCTAACCCTCAGAACTCAACCAAAAAAGTAGGACACAAACAAAATATGCTATGCAGTCATAAAAGATGCTATGAACCTGCTCGCTCACTCAAAACATCCAAAAGAGGTTGTCTTAACCCGATGTTGCCTGTGGTCAACACCAAATCCTTAACTTAACTAGATTCTTAAACAACAAGTCAACTAAGTCATAAATCATGTTCCAGAGCTAATTGACTCGACGAAACTCTGATACAAACCCATTTACCTTCGATGTTGACTTTGGTTAAACTTCTTTAGTCATTAACTTAAAACTTTCAGTTTCACTAAATCTGATCTGAAACTCACCCAATTTCTTCGAAAATCACGAGACTCATCCTCCCAAGTCATGAATACCAAAGCAAAACGTCGGAAAGGGTACTTTGGGATAAAAATACTATAACATCGATCCACCTCTATATAGAATTAAAAGACCATAGTCATGACTATTTAGAGTAAAAAAGAAAAAGAGAAATATAAAAGGATGAATACAATTTTTAAGACATAACTTAATTATTTAATATAGAAAAATTAGAGGTAATATCCCATGTCCTCCCCCTTACACTAAAAGTGCATACTTTTTAATATTCAATAAATTGATAGGGCTCTATCTAACCCCGCATAAAGATAACTTTGTCAAACTAAAAAACAAAACTAAAAGAATAACAACAATAATAAAAAACATGATAGTATGTAGCATATGGTTAGATGATAAAATTGAATGGGCTGAAACTTTCTCTCTCTAGAAAGTAAACTCCCCCTCAGTCAACTGAAATGGCGAGGAAGTCCAAATCTGGAGGAGGAAAGAGCACAGAGCAGATAAAAGAAACAAGGCGAGATCCACGAAGAGTACCACAATCATCAGAAGTGAAGAAATTAAAAAATGTGAATGCTATTCAAGAAATTGCACCGCTAGATCTGGATTCAATGGAAACACCAACAACAATGGAGGAAACCAAATCGAGCAGTAAATCCTGGGGTGAACAAGCAGAGGATGAGGTAATTAAACTAAATTTGAGTACAGAACATAGCCATGCAAAATCTGATATGAATTGGAGTAAAGTAGTAGGAACTGGACAATCAAGTGAAGGATATGACCTAACTGAGAAAATAAGGAAATAAAAATCAGGAAATGTGAAAATTACTATGGATGATATTAAGGATGAAACAATCTACTGGAAATCATCAGTTATCTGTTATGTGCTTGGCTCAAATCCACCTCAAATTGTGATGGAAGGATATTTCAAAAGGATATGGGAAAATCTAGGAATATATAAGGTAGCTCAAGTGAATCGAAGAGTATTCATTGTGAGATTTCATTCGATAGAAAGCAAGGAAAAAGCTATTGAAGAAGGAATAAGGATGTTTGATAAGAAGCCAATGGTAGTTAAACCATGGAGTCCGGATGTAAAATTTAACAAACAGATGGTAGAGAAAATACCAGTGTGGATCAGATTGATGAATTTAGATATAAAGTACTGGGGACAAAGTGCACTAACGAAAATAGCAGGGATGATAGGAACGCCTCTAAAAGCTGACAGAGCCACAACACAGAAACAAAGGCTTCAATTTGCCAGAATCCTAGTTGAAGTGGAAGCAGATCAGGAATTCCCAGAGATAATAATGTTTGAGAATGAATGGGGTACAATAATGGATCAAGAAGTAAAATATGAATGGAAGCCAACATACTTTAATGTGTGTGGGAATTATGGGCATAATAGTAAGAAATGCAGAAAACAAATGAAAGCTGAAACTAAAAAGGAAAAGATTGGGAATGGAATGGAAAACACAAAACATACTACTAACAGGGGAACAATGAAGGATCAACAAGAAGAGGAAGGTGCAACCATCAAGCAAAACACTAAAAAACAGAAGGAGAAACAAAAATAGGATGAAGAAGGAATAAGAACAACAGGGGAACAGGATAAATGGCAAGTGGTGCAGGGGAGGAAAGCATGGAGAAACAAAAATAATGACCAGCAAAGCAAAGATAAGAACATTGAAACAAGAGGCTGAAGCAATGGAAGAAATGAAGAAGAAGATAAAGAGAAGGACAAAAGATCACAAAGCAGAGAGCAAGGAAGGACACAAGGGCTGCTTGGGGGGCCTCAACTCCAATCCCCTAATGGATAAAATGGGTTTCTGGAATTATAGGGGTCTAAATAGACCAACTAAACAGAAGGAAATGAATATGTTCCTTCAAAGACAACAAGTTGGAATGTTTGGACTCCTAAAAACAAGGATTAAGAGAGCTAAAGCAAATAAAGCTACTCTTAATCTATGTACAGGGTGGTCTTATACTACTAATCATGCTAAACATAATGCAGGGAGGATATGGCTATTATGGAGACCTCAAGTCTTCAGTATACAAGCAGACAAAGTAATAGAACAACTAATACATTGTATAGTGACACACAGAAGCACATGAAAAAGAATGAGTATCACAATGATATATGGATTCAATGACATAGCTCTAAGGGCTGACTTATGGAAAGATATTAGGAGTATACCAGATCAAATGAGTGAGTCATGGGCAATAATGGGAGACTTGAATTCAATCATAAACAAAGAGGAGAGAGTGGGTAGCAGGGTAACATATGCAGAAATAAAAGACTTCAACGAATGTGTGGAATATTGTGGGCTGCAGGAAATGAAATCATCAGGATGCTACTATACTTGGAGTAACAAGCAGGAAGGGCAGGAGAGAGTAATGAGTAGGATTGATAGAGTGTTCATAAATACAGAATGGGTGAACAAAATGCCAATAGCTGAAGTGCAGTATCTACTACCAGGAGAGTATGATCATAGTCCAGCCATAATACAATGGGAAGGGAATGATCGACCAGCACAGAGGGCATTCAAATACTACAACATGTGGAGTATGGATAATACTTTTTTGAACAAGGTTGAAGGAAGCTGGAAACAACATATACAAGGAACAAAAATATATCAGATAGTAGGAAAGCTAAATAGACTCAAGAATGAGTTAAGGAAGTTGAACAAGGATAGGTTTAGTGATGTGGAGAAAAAGGAAGGAATCTGGTTGCAAAAGTTAATAGCAAGCCAGGATAAAATGCAGAAGGATCCCAGGAATGAAGGACTAACCATAGAAGAGAAGGAATTGACTAAAGAATATGTCTACTAGAAAGAGGCAAAAACAAAAAATCTACAGCAAAAAAGTAAGGTTCAATGGAACAAGCAAGGGGATATGAACACAAGGTATTTCCATTCTCTAATAAAGGCAAAAAGGATAGCAACAAGAATCTTCACCATACAAGACAGTCAGGGGAAAACAATACAAATAACAAAGGAGGTGGCAGCAACATTTGTGGAGTTCTATGAGAAGCTATTAGGTACTGAAAAAAGGGACAGGAAACATGTAGTAAACAGAATAGTTCAAGCTGGCCCAATGGTATCAGAAGAGCAAAAATGAAAAATAATACAACCATTCACAACACAGGAAGTCAAAGAGGCATTATGGGAAATAGATGGAACAAAAGCTCTAGGACCTGATGGCTACGGAAGCCAATTCTTCAAGGAGAGTTGGAATGTAGTAGGGGAAAATATAGCTGAAGCAATGTTAGAGTTCTTTCAAACAGGGAAAATGCTGAAAGCAATGAACACTACTGCAATAGCACTGATACCAAAGTCAACACATGCTGCAACAATAGGGGACTACAGGCCTATCTCATGCTGTAATGTGGTTTATAAGATCATTTCAAAAATGCTATGTACAAGGTTGAAATTAGTGCTACCAGAGATAATATCACAGAACAAAAGTGCATTTGTGTCAGGGAGGACAATTGTTCAAAAATATTCTGATTTGTCAGGATCTAATCAGATTGTATAACAGGAAGAACACAACAAGAAGCTGCTTGATCAAGGTGGACCTGAAGAAAGCTTATGATTCAATTGGATGAGAGTTTGTGAAGGAGATGTTACATGCTCTCAACTTCCCAGCTAGATTCATTGGATGGATAATGGAATGCATAACAACAACAAGCTACTGTATAAACCTGAATGGAGACACATATGGGAATATAAAGGGCAGAAGAGGAATAAGGCAGGGGGATCCAATATCCCCCCTGTTATTTGTTATATGTATGGAATATTTCACAAGAGTAATGGAGCATGGTGCAAAGCAGAAGGAGTTCAAGTATCACACGAAGTGCAAAGGAATTCAACTAACACATCTATGTTTTGCAGATGATATGCTACTGTTCTGTAAAGGGGAGTACAACTCTGCAATGCTGATGATGAGAGAGCTAATGATATTCTCTAGCACTTCAGGGATGACAGTCAATGCTGAGAAATCAAACATATACTGTGCAAATATGAACAAGACAGAAATAGAAGATTTATGTGAGGTCACAGGCTACAAGATAGGAAAGCTTCCATTCAATTACTTAGGAGTCCCTATATCTCCTAAGAAGTTGAATGCAGTGGATTGTGAAGGATTGATAGACAAGATACTTGTAAGAGTCAAGGGATGGGGGTCTAGGAATCTATCATATGCTGGAAGAGTTCAATTAGTTAACACAGTGTTGCTGCACCTACGTACTGACTGGGCATCAATGTTCATACTGCAAAGCAAGTAATGAAGACCATAATGGCTATACACAGGCACTACCTTTGGGATGGGAGTATGATCACAAACAAGCCTCCATTGATAGCCTAGGATATAGTATGCAGACCAAAGAATGAAGGGGGACTGGGGATACATGAATGCCTAACTTGGAATGAAGCAGCATTTGCCAAGTATGTCTGGAATATAGAGCAGAAGTGTGATACATTATGGATCAGATGGGTGAATCACATATACATAAAAGAGGAAGAATGGTGGCAATATAAGCCACCCCAGGACAATATTTGGTATTGGAAGAAAATATGTGACATCAAAGAAAAGTTTAAAGAGGGATTCGAACAAAGGGGATGGAAAACAAACAAGTATACAATTAAAGATGGCTACAAATGGAGAAGAGGAACAACAACCAAGTGGCCATATGAAAGATGGATTTGGAACACACTAAATATTACAAAATACTATTTCATTGGATGGCTGATCATGAAGAAGAGAATACTGACCAGAGATAGGCTGAACATGATGGGGTTGAGCTAAGAGAAGACATATCTTCTATGTGAAAAAGAAGATGAAACAATCCAACATATGTACTTTGAATGTGAGTACTCAAACAGACTTCTGAAATACCTGTGCAAATGGCTGAAGATCAGAATAAGCAATGCAAACCAGCGCAATATATGGAGGAAAATAGGAAGATACATCAAAGGGAGAATATGCAGGAAATTTGTAGCAGCTATCATAACAGCAATCATGTATTGGATCTGGAAAGCAAGAAATGAGGCACTGTGGAACAAAGCAGTACCTATACCAGGACAAGTATGGCAAGAAATCAAGGAAGGGAGCAAATATAGAGTTCACGAAGTACGAAATAGCAGGAAGAACACGAAAGAAAAAGAATGGATATATGCATTGTATAGATAGGATATTGGTAGTGATATGGAGTGATATATAGGAAAAAGATTAAGGAGTTGAGCTCATAGGCTCAATATAGCTACTGATTGTAAATGTATTTTTTTGTACGGGGGAGATAAATTAAATTTTTCTTTTACCCAAAAAAAAAATAAAAAAATGTAGCATATGGTTGACCCTCCTTATCAGTATGTAAGAAAAAGGTTTGGCCTTACTTTTCGCTGCGACTTGTTTGATAAACCCAACCTCATCTTCATCAGTTTCATTTTTATAATCTCGATTTAAATTCGAAATGTGTCAGTGGAAATTAATTAAACAAATAGTTATAGTAATTAATTTCAACAAAGATTGAATAATCTAAGGAATCATTATTATTTGTTGGCGGAAATTGGATGGACCAATTAAGGAAGTAAAATTTACTTGTTAGATAGTAACTATATCATATACGATTGGATAACTTAAAAGAGGAATTTTGCATCTGATTTGTTAAAACAAGAAAGGAAACAAAATCGAAGACGACAATTATAAACGATATTATTGGCGTTAATACATAAAATCCCAAATGATATTGTGTTTGATCGTGTGTTTGTTTTGCAATTGGCGGAAGGGGTTTTCATTGGGAGACAATAGGGATGCAGATCCATATTTGTATAATAGCTACAAACAGATACTGGAGGTGGTTCCAGAAGTAATGAATCAAGATACTATGACCAAATCTGTGAGCTCCTTGTAAATCTGTCTGAGAGGAGGGTTGTAGTTATGGAATCTAAATAGGCGTTTGGATAACCACGAAAATATAAAAATAATTAGTATTTGAAGGTATGTTAAGAAACTATCTTTGGAAATTATAGTTGTGCCTGGACGAGCATTTAAACTTTAACACAAGTTAAAATTTTGTTAGTTGAAAGATTTTTCTTTACCAGCTTTCAAATTTTAAAAATAGGGAAATGCAAATTTCACCAAACTTTTGCTCACTACTCATTGTCTTCTTCCCTTTCACTTTCCCCAGTGCTTAAATTGCTTCCCTCAATGCGGGAATTACTGGCACAAACCCATGAGTGTCAAAATATTTGTTGTAATTTGCTCTGTCAATCCAATTTCATCCTCATCAGCTACCTCATGATAATGATCTAGAATGAAAAGGACTAGAATGAGTGCATATAAGGTACGTAAAAAAAGCAAAAGTGGGTGGTGCTTTGATGAAAGCGATAAGTGGAAACTTTATATATATGTATAAAATAATGGAGAAACTTCAAAACTTATAGATTGTAAATCAAATCACAATTGATAACGCTAAAAAAGGAAATTAAATTAATTTTTCTAATTTCTGATTCATTATAAATCTGTAGCATAAGTGGTAAAGTGTTAAATAAACTTCTTTTTTTTATCTCACAAAATCTAATTAAAGCAGCAAAGAAGGAAAAAGTGTTATTTCTGTAGATATAGAAAAAAAGTCAAAATTTTACCTTGAAATAATTTTTGTGAGGAGTAAACAAGTGTAAGAAGATAAAACATTAACTTTATCTCTCAAATCTAATAAAAGCAGCAAAAAAGGAAAAAGTGTTATTTGTGTGGACATAAAAGAAACTTTAAGATATTATTTGAAATTATTTTTGTGACGAGCAAACAAATTTAAGTAGGTAAATCCTTTTTTGACAAACATGATAAATTTTTATCTCAAATGATCCGTTAAGAATAGGAGTATGCATGTCTTTTCGTAACCTTATATATTGTACATAGCTTTCTTACATAATCCTGTGTATTATATGCCACTAAGTACGTTAACATAAATAAGTACATTCATTGAGGTTCGCCTAGGTAAGAGCAAAATATTCCCACTTAATACATATTGATTATTTCTTTTACTGTTATATAAGAAAACAATAATAGATCAACCTCCGCAATAATAAGACGGAATTAAACAATTCCTTTAGTTTTAATCAATCATATTTGGGTTCCTGAAGAATTTAGCATCTAAGACCATATACACATGAAGGCGGATTCAGAATTTCGAAAAGATGGTTGCGTTACAGAGAAGATGTGGATTCAAGATATATATATTTAACTAGTTTAACCTTTACCCATATTTGGATGGTGTCACAACCCAAATTTCCCAAAATAAGGCCAACTCGCAAAACATAATTATGTGCGGAAATTAGATAAAGAAAGCGATATAAGTCTCGTAATAACTCTACTAACGACGTATAGTCTAAGTCAATACAATACCCCAAAATCTGGAAGTCACAGCATATGAGCATCTACGACGAGTACAAGTTTGAAATTACTACATAAACTGTTTTAATTAGAAATGAGACAGGAATAGCAAAGATAGAATGAAGTCTGATGCTGCGGGACACGCATCAGCATACCCTAGAACTCCACGAAATACCTCAAATGAGCTACAAGAAAGATATTCAACTCGTATCCTGATCATTACTTGCACACAAAACGTGCAGCAAGTGTAGACTGAGCACGGGAAGCACGTGTACCCAATAGCATAGTTGGTTAACCATAAACTATAGTGATGACGAGGGTTGGTACATCTGATACTCCTCTTCCTTCCTTTTTTGAAAGGCAAAAGGATAATTTTATATAATACTAAGTACTGATAGAGTCATTATAAGTCATAGTGGCAGATTCAGAGATGCTTAACATAGCATCCATATTGCCTAGGGCTGCTAGTTTGTTACAAACAACAAGAGACATATTACGAACTGTTTCATCACCATTTTTGTCCCCCAGCATCCTGGACTCGACAAAGTTGGGAGGTTAATGATAATACACTGGATTATTCATGATAAGTTGCTTTGATCCTTCTTTTGCTAGCAGGTGAGCTGCACTATTGCCTTCTCTGCAACTATGACTGAGAGTTACTCGTCCTAGCTTGTCCATCAACCATCTGCATTCATAGATAATATTATTGTAAGTTAGGAATCTCTTGTCAAGAAAGTGTATAACATCAGTAGAATTAATTTCCACTTCCAGCGGAGTTTATTATTTGATGCTGCATAGATCAATCCTTGATGGAGGGCTAGAAGTTCAGCATGGATTGGGCATTTTGCATGGACTGAATTCATGAATTCAAGGATCCATTTAGAATCAGCATTCCTGAACAGACCTCCGATACCTGAAGATTTAGCAGTACTATGAAAATAACCATCAATATTCAGTTTGTACCATCCTATTGGGGTGCATGCCAAGAAATTTTAACCGGAAGAATTTTAGAATTGTAGGAAGCTTTTTCCGTAAAGAACCTGTACTCTATGACATGATTCTTTATTTGAGAGGGTGTGAGAGAGAGATTTGTATTATTGATGTTGTTCTTATTTCTAGTAAGCCACAGGTTCCAAATGATGAAGGAAAATAGATTTTCCCATTTTATTATATTGGGAAACAATCGTGAACAACTAATAGCCGGACGGTTCCAATTTTTAAGCGATAGGAGCCAGTGCTCATT